>OX421495.1:49993224-50080502 GCA_949126835.1 Anisus vortex | reverse complement strand
CACACACACTCATCCACACAGAGCCCCATATATTTCATTCTAAACCTCCCCCCATTGACCTAAGTTAATTACCGCTCGGCATAACGAGGCGAAGACGAGGGTGAAAAAAAGAGAAATTTACTTTGTAAAACGAGACATTTTACACAAATTTGTTACACTGATGAGAGGAGGAGTAGGGAGGGAGGGGGCGGGGGCTTAGCGGGTGGTGTGCGTGAGGAAGAGGGTAGGAAGGGGCGTCGGATAAGAGGGGACACAGACAGTGTCGTTTTAAAAGAGGAGGCATAAAGAGAAGTGGGTGTGTCATAATTGTTTTGAAAAGAAGACGAGCCCATGCCCCCCCCCCCCACACACACACCCTAGTCCCCCAACAACAAAGCTAATAGCATGAGAAAGTGGCACATCTGTGATGCCCCTGTCTGGGATCCCCTCTCCCTACGCCCCGCCGCCCTCCCCTTACCCAAATTTGATTCCACCCCTCTCTCGCCTTTGTCCCACCTTTTGCTTGCTTTCTACTCCCCCCCATCTTCGTTAGTCAACTTCCTTTTACTCATTGAGGTTGTTTTTTTTCCCCCGTAACTGTGCGCTGATCACATAATACGTTTATTTAACATTACACGCGTTTAGTAAGCGGTGAGCAAGGATTGTATGGAAGAGGTGTGGGGGGGGGGGGGGGAGCGGATGACACAGTACTACACTTCAGGACGCTGGACCCAGGTTTCTTAATCCAGGGTGATCGCCCTATCTTTTTCCTTACCGTTGGCGATTGGCCCAGGATATAGGGATACATTCAACTGTCCGAGTAAACGGCCACTGCCCAATGTGTAAGAGATAAACTATCCAATGTTAAGATAGACTGGAGAATATAGACTCTATTGTGGAGAATATAGAGTGTCCAATGTGGAGAAGATAGACTGCCCAGTGTGGAGAAGACACACTGCCCAATTCGGAGAAGATAGACTGCCCAATGTGGATAAGAAAGACTCTAATGTGGAGAATATAGACTGTCCAATGTGGAAAAGATAGACTGCTCAATGTGGAAAAGATAGACTGCTCAATGTGGAAAAGGTAGACTGCCCACTGTGGAAAAGATAGACTGCCCAATGTAACTGTGATATGGACATAGACTAACTAATAAAGTTATGAGTGTGAACAATGTTGTAATGATTTGAACAAAAAACTAGAGAGGTCAACTGTCCACTATGTAAAACCAATAAATTGAAAGTAAATTTTTTTTTAATTTAATTAGGTTCTAATATTTTATCGTACACATTACAGACGCTCCTTCTATGAAGAAGATTATTGCGTCCCACGCTCATCCGCGGTTTGAGTCTAGTCCTGCATTTCTATCAGTGTTTTAAATGATGTTAAGTTATTGGTTTTCCTGGTTTTGTTCAGGTAACCCATTCCATGCCCGTATTGCCTTTTCGGTGAAGAAAGAGTACTTTATATGTATTTGTTCTCGCAAAAGGGGATGAACATTTATTATAACTGTAAACATCAAACTTAAAATGAGAATCAATAGGGACATGTAGGCCTATCTGGGAAAAGTATTTAAAAAAAAAAGAGAATTTAAATACATTGTAACCTTTAACCTTCCCCCTTTCGCTTCCGTCAGTCACAAAGTTACTAACCGTAATTATAGGGCGCCACTGTCAGGAGACTTTAGTTTCTCTTTCCCTTCAGCGCCCCGATTCCCTCTACTACACCACCAACAACAACGACACCCATTTTTTGTTTTGTTTTTGCCCTCGTCTTTTTTTTTGAGCACCTCCCGTAAGCCGAGGATTTAACCAGCCGTTACTAAGACCCATGACTACATTTAATAGTGGGATAGAATCCAGAAGGGTCGCGCGATGGTTCCTTAGGAAGGGAGGAAGAGAAAGAAATAAGAGCTTGCCCCCCAGGGAGGGTGGTGCGGGCTTGTGGTGTATGTGTG
The DNA here is from genome assembly GCA_949126835.1 of Anisus vortex. Lineage (NCBI taxonomy): Eukaryota > Metazoa > Mollusca > Gastropoda > Planorbidae > Anisus > Anisus vortex. Next base: position 50,078,566 of record OX421495.1, on the reverse strand, counting down.
AGAGCAGGGTTGAGGATCTAGTTTCCCCCTAATGGTAGTCTAAGTAACGAGACACCGGTACGGCCCTCCCTGATCCCCCCCCCCCCGGTACCGTAGCTACCAATACTGTCACGTGACCGGTTATTAGTAACGGTGAAACCTGTCATCTTTCTACTACCACAGTATCACTGTTGTCCTTGTCTTTCATTTTTTTACAAATATATAATCGGCCCAATGGCAATGCCTGCGACTTTTGGAGAAAAAAATTTTTTTGGTCTTTTTTGTCTGCTGTTCTTTCTTTTATATTATCTCGCTCTCTATTTCTTTCCTTCCCTCTTTGTCTTTACGTGTGTCTGTATCACTCTTATTCTCTAACTCTCTCTCTCTCTCTCTCTCTCTCTCCCTTTCTCTCTTTCGTTCTACATCAATTTGTAGCAATACTATTCTCAGAGGTGTGATATAAAAGCGACACGACAGGGGCGTCGGATACGACGGGGGGTGGGTCCGTCTTGAAAATGAAAGCAAAGAGCAGAGGCGTGGTGGTGTCGAGAAAACAAAAAAACGGGGAGGAGATGGGGGCATTTGTTATTTTGAGACGATGCCTTAGAAAAGAAACGATTTGTTTTTTCTTCCTGGGTTGAAGGTGGGGGGGGGGGCCGTTATGAGATTATCCGTTAGATTAGTGGTGGTCAGGTGAGTGATTATTCCCTTCAAATTTCTTGGATTTTCTTTTATGACAACAAAAATTGTGGGTGCGTGTGTGTGGGTAAGGTGGAGGGGCGAAAGGGGTGTTCAGGGTGCTGTTGTTGTGTTTTTTTTGGGGAGGGGGTGGGGGTGGAAGGGGTGGAGTAGTGTTGGGAGTAGCAAGGTAGAGTGGATCAGAAGTCACTGTTGTGTTTTTAAAAGTACTTGCTGATTCCTCACCCACACACAAACACTCAGACACACACACACACACATACACACAGTTCTAGGGGAGCAGATGTTAAAACTGAAGTACTCATGTCTTCATCAAAACCTCCCCCCACCCTTCCCCTTTCATTTTTGGCTTTTGTTTTTTTATTCGCTGGGGCTAGAGCTGGGTGGTGGGGAGTGGGGAGTGGGGGTCAAAACACTCCTTCTCTCAAGCCCTCAGAGTTGACGACGCCACCCCTTGAAATCGGAACTGTTAACGTAATGATCTCTCGCTTTCATTGTAATGTCCGAGGAGAGGGATCTGGGCGCTTCCCCTTCCCCCCCCCCCTCCGAAAGCGGAGAAAATGATATTGTGTAGTATGTTATCCCCCCCCCCCCCCCCCCCAATCCCTGCTCTAAGAAAAAACAAACAGCTTAAACAGCTTAGAGGGTCGGAAATTAGCACTTTACCTAGTTGGACCAACGAAAATGTAAAAGCATCTGCTCGAACTAAAAAGTCCCAGTGGGACACCCCTCCAGTCCCGAGAACTAATCCTAGCTATCACCAGGATTCGAACCCAGGCCAGTCGGTAAGCCAGTCGAACGCTCGGCGACCGTGTCCCGTTTTATTCCCTGATAACAACATAGTTTTGAAATTGTGACGATTATCAAGCTTTAAAATTCTCCTAACTAAAAATTGTGTTTTACAGTTCGTGTTTCTTTTCTTATCGTTAGTAATCGTAATGCTTGACTATATGAAGTTTGTATAAAAATTATATTTGTTTTTACGTTTGACAAAATATAACATAAACTGTAAACACATTATTAATGGGTAGCCGAGCGGCAGCGCGTTCGACTGGCGATCCGAATGTCCTGGGTTCGAATCCTGGTGGAGTCTAGGATTCGAGGGTGTCCCTGAGTCTACCCAGCTCTGACATTAGTTAACGTAAAGTAAAGGCGGCTGGGCATTGTGCTGGCCACACATCCCCTAGCATGCCGTGGCCACATTATTACACCGATTAGCCTAAATATAAAAATTGTGTGCAATTATTAGCCCTTGAATGTAATTGTTACTGCGCAGCACCGGGTAATTTAGTTATGTTATATATGTGTGCTGGTGCACCCCATGTGTGTCTATATATTTGTGTGTGTGTGTGTGTGTGTGTGTGTGTGTGTGTGTAAATATTATTCAACGTCTTTCAACAGCAACTACAAAAAAGAAGAATAATAAAACAAACAGCACAAAAAACAAAAACAAACACGCGAGAGGCTGAAGACACAAACATTAAGTTGATATAATAGAGAATAGAAACCGCAGTTATTGCCCCCACAGTTATTGCCCCCACAGTTATTGCCCCCCCCCCCCCCACAACTAACTAAGCAAAAAGGACCAACGAGCGATCAGACGCTAATCGCTCTTATGGAGAGAAGGGAGTTTAACGCCACGTTCCACGTCTGATCAGACACAGTCTAGCTCAGGGCGCTGTTTCTAAAACAACCATCTGTCATGGAAAAGGGGGGGGGGGAGGTCATCAGAATAAAGGGGCGCGCCTCCTCCTCCCTTCGCCCCCACACCTCTAGATTTATTTGGTTTCAGAATTTCCTTTGCACGGTTGTTTTTTTTTTTTTTTATTTTTTTTTTTTTTTGGGGGGGGGGGGATTAATGTACTTTGAATTGTGCAACTTTGTCTTTTAATACTAGCATGTGCAGAGGCGCCCCTTCCACCCCGATGCGCCCCGCTAATGACGCCCGAGTGTGAAACGCCCACTGCTCTTCTTCTTCCTTCCCCGGATCTCCAATCATCCGGTAAACGGTTGCGTTGATACGTTTCCGTCTTGATCAAAGACGGCAGCGTGAGTGCCCGCTCCGGTGTGTAATTAAGAAAAATAAGCGCTGTATCGTAATGACACTTAAAATATTATGGTTATACATGGCTTGGGATACACCGGTCTACAAAATTCTATAATATCCCTTTTCTACGCATTTCTCTCACTCTCTTTACGATGGAGTTCTGTTTTCCTTATTATTAACGTGTTTTGAACAACTAAACACAACGCCCCCAGGCCAGCACCCCGCTTCCAACATAAGGGGGGCGTGTGCAGACATTTTGTCCGGGGTAGAGGGCAAAAAAAAACAAGCTTGAATAGACGAGTATCTTCTTATCACATAAGGGGCGTCCTTCTATACAGGAACATTATTGCGTCCTACACTTATCCGCGGTTTGCATCTTGTCTCGCATTTCGATAAGTGTTTTTAAATGAGGTCGAGTTGTTTAGTTCAGGTAACCCATTCCATGCTTGAATGCCAATTCAAGAAGTAAGCCTTTATACGAATTAGTGAATGGGCCTTTTCAAAGTGTTATATTATTGTGATTTTTTTTAAAGTTTGAATGTAATTTTATTTTAATTATCGCAACGTTAAGTTTTTAATATTCTTTCCTAAGTGTTTGGTGTAATTTAAGACTATAATAAGATGGACCGCTTGCTCTATTTTTAGAGCTTATATGTTCTCTTTTTTTCCGTGCGCATCCAATAACGCTGTCTTAAATGACTTGTACGCTCCTTCGTTTGCCTAAATGTTTCCACTGTATACAACTTTCAATTTTCATTTTTCATTGAGAAAATCATAGCGATTAAATAAAACGGAAGTGTACAAGACAAAAGGGAATCGGGAATTCCAAAAAAGAAGTAATTCGAGTCATCAACTAGCAGAAACATTAAAGCAAGCGGTCCATCTCACAATATATTCTTTGGTGTTATCACGTGGTTCACAGTTTCTATTAAGACGGCCATTTTTGTCGAACACGTGACATTGGTGCCTCGCGACTTTATGATGATTTCGAGTTGACTATTCATGTGTAATGATCATCGCATATCTGTTCCTGATTTGTTCTAATTTATTTGTTGTTCTTTTTCTTCTCCTTAATGTATAGGCCAGGGGTTGGAAACCTAATGAACGCGTGCCAAACTTGGCACGCAGAACGATTTTCTTTGCCACGCGAGAGATTCTCCAAGGATATTTTAAAATGCAAATAAAAAATAACGTACGTCAGCATAATTAATTGGTGCTGCGTGAGAATCACATGGGACGTCGACTTGTTTTAGTTCAGGAATGTTTGTATGCAAAGCTCTCATCATTGTACTTGCAATAGGACGCAATAATCGTCTTTATAGAAGGAGCGTCTGTAATGTATAAGATAAGAAGATAAGATCTTTGATTGAATCTATTGTTAAGATAGTTTTATAGTTTTTCGAGTCTCTTCTAGAAGAATGTGACACGGAGTATAGGTAAAGTCTTGGATATATTCTTATCTTGACTGGGAGCAATGAAGGTGTATCGTGAGGAAAAAACAAAAATTGAATAAGGAAAACTGACAATTGAAGTCGTTGTTTCTGACTGACATGGCGACACGTTTCAATGAGTTCAACTTCAATTTACAGGGACGGGGTCGAAAAACACATGAAGTGTTGGACCACTGGAATAGATTTGCATTGAAACTGGATATATCTTGCCGTGAAATCAATTTCAAAACATTTAACTATATACCGTATATACTCGCGTATAAGTCGCACTTTATTTACCGAAAATTTTGACAAAAAGTAGGGGTGCGACTTATCCACCGGTGCGACTTATACGCGAGTATATACGGTACCTAATTTAAGGCAAATTAGGATAGATGAGAGTTTTCAGAAGTACAATGAAGCACTCAATGCGGAGTTTTCTAAACAAAGGCAAGACTTTCAAATTCATGGACTCATATTCCTATACTACATCATGCCATGCTTGCATTGTTTTTTCTTACTATACACTACTTAGACCTGGATCTTTTTATAATGATGGGATAGTGGCATTTTTTTTTTCATTTTAAACATCCGAAAATGGGCATCGAAATTTGACTATTTGTGGGAAAATTCAAGGAATAGCTGCTTAGGAAAGTCATCTGTTGTCAACTGCAAGGCGTTCGCTCTACTTTCAGCTTTTGGTTTAATTTACACTAGTGAACATATTTTATCGCTCATGAAAGCTGTTTTTAGCATACCAAGAGGTCACTGAAACTTGACCACTAGGAATTGACTAAATATGTACCTGACATTGAACAAATAGCGATCAGCATTCAAGGAAAAGGCGCTCATTATTTGATACATGCTATTTACATTCAAAGAGTTTTTATGCACATCTCTCTTAATTAATCAAACATATAATTATTTCTAAAACAAATTAGTTTGTTTTATTATTGTAATAAATATAACAGGCTTATATATTAGCATTATATCATGTAATTGTTGTAATTATTAATGTTTAAAAGAAATTAAATTGACTTTATTAATGCGGAAATATTTATTTACAACGTAAATTAATTTTATACATCTAATTACACGTAGAAAAAAACGAGCATAATTCTGAATTAGTATAAAGAAATACTAATTTATACGCAACACTAGTTATATAAAAACAATTAACTCGTTTGGCATCACTAGCATCTAATTTGAAGAATTTAATTGAAGGGAGGTAATTAACCTGTTTTTTTTAGCGTTAATATTTCTAATAATGTTTTTTTTTGTTTCCTTTTAAAACAATTAATGGCTTACAATATATAATTTTAAAATCATCAAACTCATCCAACGATAAAAAAAATAGTTTAAAATTATATAAATATTTTCTGACTAAAGAATTAATATGTACATTCTTAAACTTTACATTAACTACCCTGTTGGTATGATTACCACGCATCTCTTACTCTTAATAGTAATGGATTTACATTGTAACGGGTTGCAATAACATATTAATAGGTAACATCTCAGTAATGCTGAGATCAAAATATAATTTATAATATATATAAATATAATTTGTAAATAAAATATAATTTAACCTTTACTATAAATAATAATATTTTCAGAACTAAATACAAATGTTGATACAATAAACAATAATTGTGTAGATCTAAGTTATATAATGAAATTGTGTATTGGCTATGAATGAATTTTAAAAAGATGATAAGAACAAACACGTTAATTTGTTATTAAATATAAAAAGCTTTAAAGATTTTCTCTATAATGTTCCTTTTCTTTTGGTCTTGGTCTTGCTACGGCACCAAATAAATTGTCTTATACAAATAATATAGTTGAGCAGTTTGACTTTCACCCTGTTGGCAGTTGGCACGCTGAAGATGTCAGTAGTATCCCGTGGGACCAAATAGATTTATGGGGCCGGTGAAGCAGCGTTAACCAGTTTCTGTGTCCAAGGCCTATAAGCGTATCTGTGTGGCCTGCACAATTCCCAGCAGCCTTTTACTTTACCCCAACTAAAGTCAGGTACCCTTCAGAGCTGGGTAGACTCAGGGGACACCATCAATATTATAGAACAAATCCTAGCCTTTGCCAAGATTCGAACCCAGAACTCTTTAGTACGCGCTGCCGCCCGGTCACTGTGCCCCTTTACTGTAAATGGTACAGAGTTTTAAAACGTTTACCATAGCTTACTGGAGACTGTACACCAGACTCTTTGTAATGTAAAAGTTTAAGTTCTTTGTACCCTCATAGAATGAACCGTAGCTTGTACATGACCAATTCAATATCAACTTCATTCGCACCGTCAATTGATACCTTTGACTGATCCTGAATACCAACTATCATTTAGCAACATAATATAAGCTTAGAATACTTATTGAGTCTAACTTAAAACTTAAAACATACACCTCACCGCATGACGGGTAACGGAAGAACGTGCTAATAAAACACGCCATTTCCCATTAACGCGTACGCATTTTGTGATGTATATAGAGTCATTTATGACGCGTTATGACTACGACACACTACAAAAAAACAAAAAAACAATATTAAAGCAAATTTCATCCTAGTACTAATACTTAAAAGAGTACGACGTCTAGGATAGCCTACCTTTACTTTATCCTGTACAAGTTAAAATTGCCTGGCGTTGCCTGGGTGAAAAAAAAACAGGACTGTATAAGCTACATTATAAACTACAATAAACAGAAAGCTATAGATCTAGATTTAAATGTAATAATTATAAAAAAAATTTTTACTGAAGACTTTTAGTAAAGTAATTTTTTTTTTTAAATTGTAGAAAAAAAAAGGTATAGACTTATTGGAGAATCGAACCTGGGTCGCCCGCATGGGAGTCCGAGAAGTTACTGCCTTAGCAAGCGAAGACACATGTACGAAGTGAAATCGCAAAAAAGTATAATACGAGACAATAAGGTCACGTGTCTTTAAATTAACTAATTTGATTGGTTGAACACACACACACAGTCTACTTTATATAAATAGATAATGGTACTGTCAGGAAAAAGGCGGAGAAAGTTTTTGTAATCCCCCTCCCCCCCCCCCCCCAGCCCCATTTTTTGTTACTCAAAGAATCAGAGACAAGAATAAATTGCTAGTATTGTTTTAGAGTAACCATACAAATATCTGGATGGGCAAACACGGAAAGAGGGGCATGGGCGCAAATAAACAAAAAAAAAAGTTACAAATTGAAAGTTGCCCAAATGAAAGGTAAACATTTTTCCCGTAATAAGTCTTCTTGTTAAACTGGACCGTGAAACAATCGAGAGAAATGGATAACTGAAGCAAACACACGCATACAAACACACACATACAAACACACACACACACACGCATACACATATACACACACAAATTTGCAAACATATACACGTGCCTTTGGAAGAACTATGTGCTCACTCACAACGGGGTGCCTATGCAAACTGGAAATAGTGGGGGAGGGGTGGGTTGGGGCGGAGAGGGGTACCATGTTTAGATGATACGCCAATATGCGAGGTTGAAAACTTGGAGGTTTCAGCAAAGAGAGTTTGTGTGTGTATGTGTGCGTGTGTGTGTGATAGGGACGTGAAACCACCAGAGTTGACGTTGACTTGGCTCGTGGCGCCAAACAGAAGTGAACACAACTGAATGCAAACATGAGGTGTCGTGTGAGTCGCTACAAAATACACAAACAAAAAAACAAAAAGAAACGAAGTGTAGGAGAAACTGTTTAACAGCGTGTCCCACTAAAGTCCACCCAGCTCTGAAGGATACCTGTTCCTTAGTTGTGGTGTAAAGTAAATGCGGCTGGGCATTGTGATGGCCACACAATCCCCTAGTAAGCCGTGGCGACAGAAACTGATTAAACGCTGCTTCATCTGTTCCATTGATTAGTTTGGTCTGACGGGGTACTTCATTTTACTGTTTACTTACGAAAAATTCCTCTATTTATATTTTACAGACGCTCCTGCTATAAAGAAGATCATATCTTTTCAAGATTGGAAAAAAATGTTGTTTTAGTTTTACTGGGGGGGGGGGGGGGGGGCGAAAAAGGGGGGGGGGGATCTGGTGCCCACTAGGCCAAATCGTGTTTTTTTTATATTGTTTTGAATTTTATATGTTTTGTTCCGCGCATCTTGAAACCAATCATAAAGTGGTGGTCTAACGTTAAGGTTTCGAGGAGTCACTGTTCCGAAGCTATTGGACCCAGGTCAAAACGTTCAAGAGTTAGTTCCTCCCGAGTGTAGAAGGCGTGCGTTAGTGCGCTCAGCTCCAATGGGTACTTGAGACTTGTTGCATATAAAATAAAAATGGTGTGTTGGCCTTATACTGGCCAAACAGTCCACCCTGGTATCTTGTGGCAGTAGAAAACAATAGGGATTTACCAATGCGACACATAAAGTGTACATTAAACAAAAAAGATTGATTGAAGGTCGTATGCGGCTGAAAAATTTAAAAGAATATGTTGCATTATCATCTATGTGCCACATTTCAGCTCGATGATATGACAGAAATTGTGTCAATTAACCCTTTCCAAAGATCAGATCGCCAGAAACCACGTTTTGCGACGTTAATTTAAGGATTTAAAAAAACAAAATGCAACCCAATAGAGTTATTAAAATATGATGGAGTTTGTGAGTGTGTTTGTGTGTGTGTGTGATTGAGTGATCATGTTTCACTCCCAACCAACCAACCCCCCTCCCCCTACACACACACACACACCCGCGCTGTTTCCATTCTCCAGGGGGGTCCGAGGATACGAAAACCGCGGCTATGATCTGGACACTGGATCACGTGACCTCTGGTTCAGACGATGCCCGCCCTGTGTGAATTATTTATTCCTCGGCTAGGTGTCGTGTTTAGTAATAATGATTCAAATTAAGACGTTCGAGGATTTGTATGTATGTGTGTTAGTGTGTGTGTGGGGTATGTGTGAGTGTGTGTGTGTGTAGTGGGTGTGTGTGTAGTGGGTGTGTGTGTGGTGTGTGCTGGTGTGTGCTGGTGTGTGAATGATGCTCAAATTTCATCTTATGAGTTTTCGTAATCCCGCTTTTGTTCCTTTTTTTTAAAGCTGCACGTGTATTATCGAGAGCTGTATGGTTTGTAGTTTGTATGTGACCGTGTTTGTATGTGATCGTGTTTGTGTGCGACCGTGTTTGTGTTCGACCGTGTTTGTATGTGACTTTGTTTGTATGTGACTTTGTTTGTATGTGACTTTGTTTGTATGTGACTTTGTTTGTATGTGACTTTGTTTGTATGTGACTTTGTTTGTATGTGACTTTGTTTGTATGTGACTTTGTTTGTATGTGACTTTGTTTGTATGTGACTTTGTTTGTATGTGACTTTGTTTGTATGTGACTTTGTTTGTATATGACCGTGTTTGTATGCGACTATAACACGCTTAGACCACACACACACACACACACCTATATTGACCTATATATTAGCAATAAGATTCCACAAGCTCACTATATCGGTATATCATAAAACAATCAGCGTACTAGAAAAACTAATAAAGTGTGAAATTCCAGACTTACATGATGTACATTATATTTGACAAGAATGGAAAGTTTGATATACAATATACAATTTATCTTGATATTTGATAACATTCACTTTGGAGTGTTAAGTTAAATGCTTGGATATACTAAGTAAAGTACCCTTCGGACCAAAGCACTGATCACTGGTGAAGCAGCAACTAATTTTAGGTACCCATCAGACCTGGGTAGACTCTGGGACACCCTCAAGTCCCGGGAAAAAACCCTCGGAAGTCGAACGCGCTGCCGCTAGGCCACCAAACCCCTAGAGGAGAAAGAGTACTTTTTGAAATTGTTCTTGTATATCGAATTTAAAAAAGTGTTTTTTCTCTCTGTCAGTCCATTATATCAGATTTCCGTTGTGTGGTATTTCTAACTTAGATTTTTGAGACTGGTCCACCTTTATCTAGGCTATTTTCACTCCCATTATCTTCTACAGCGTTTTCAGAAAAAAGAGGGAAGGAACGTAACCCGAGCCTAAAAAACTTGGCCACCGCCTTTATCGCCGACTGTAATAGTATCTGCTTGACCAACAGAGTACCGACCGTTCGGGGCTATCTATATTGACCAATACAGCTTCATTAACACACACACCCCTCCCTACGCCCATCTTTTCATCTCTTTTTTAACTAGCACCAACTGCCTTCCTTCTCTCTCTGATACTGAATCTGTGTGTTCCGTCTATCGGCTTAAAAAGCTGTTATCTTTACTTCCTGTCCAAGCACTCGTGGTATTACCACAAAGTGCAAACACTGGACAAATCCAAAGGCCCTCAACACAGTCTCGGCTCTTGATTCCTTAGTTGTTGCACAGGGACTAGAGTGGGGCGGAGGGAGTCAGGGGCGCTATTAGAAGAGATGAAAAAAAAATACAATCTCCCTTGCGTGAGATCTAACTCTCCATGTTGTTGGGTTTTTTTTTAACTCTTCTTGTATCTTATTTTAAAGAAGCGACAACTCCCCCCAAAAAACAGCCTCGCCAAAGCTCGTCCAAAAGCTGTTGTATAAGCTGTATGCATCCCCCCAATCTTCTTCGACCTCCCAGATCAAACAAAGAAATCCGAGTTGCCGGCCGACCGACCCCCTTGACATCCGACGGGTGGTGGGGGCCGAAACCGACCCATCGGCCTACAAGATCTCCAATCACTAATCCGCAACCCTGAAGAATTATCCCCACTCCCTCCAACTCAGTGGTGTGGCGCTCCCTCTGAGAGGAGTGTGGAAGGGCGGTGGTAGGGGGCGTCGAATGCCAGACAACCCCGATGTTCTCTGGAATAACCTCCTCAGCACGAGAAAGTTATTCAATATTTAAGACTGAGGATCGGATCCGAGCTCTGTCGAGGATATAAAACTTCCACGGATCGGATTGTGAGGGCCGACCGCCCTTGTGGCCCCGATTGAGCCCCGCGGGATGCCAGTCAGGTAGCGCTCCCCCTCCCTCCCCCCAACGTCTGACACAGCCAACGTGATGGAAATTCTAGACGCACAAGATACTTAGAGACTCGAGCTTTCTCTGAGTTCCTTAAGACGAGGGCCGTCACGTGATTCGGCAGCCATATTGTTGTTCTTGTGTCTTCTCTTTATCATCTTTTTTTATTCGCTCCCTCTCTTGCTCTTTCTCTCTCTCTCTCTTTCTTTTTATATACTTTTCTTTCTTTCTTCTTATCGTTTCTATCTTTCCATTTTTCTATATTTTCTATCTTTTCTATCCTTTCTGTCTTTTCTAAATTTTCTACCTTTTCTATCTTTTCTATCTTTTCTATCTTTTCTATCTTTTCTATCTTTTCTATCCTTTCTGTCTTTTCTAAATTTTCTACCTTTTCTATCTTTTCTATCTTTTTTAAATTTTCTATCTTTTCTATCTTTTCTAAATTTTCTATCTTTTCTATCTTTTCTATCTTTCCTAAATTTTCTATCTTTTTTATCTTTTCTATCTTTTCTATCTTTCTTAAATTTTCTATATTTTCTATCTTTTCTAATTTTCTATCTTTTCTATCTTTTCTATCTTTTCTATCTTTTCTATCTTTTCTATCTTTTCTATCTTTCCTAAATTTTCAATCTTTTCTATCTTTCCTAAATTTTCTATCTTTTCTATCTTTTCTATCTTTTCTATCTTTTCTATCTTTTCTATCTTTTCTATCTTTTCTATCTTTCCTAAATTTTCTATCTTTTCTATCTTATCTAATTTTCTATCTTTTCTATCTTTTCTATCTTTTCTATAAATGGGAGGAAGGAAGAGTTCCCCAAGATATGCGAGATAAGAATATTATCACGCTGTATAAAAATAAAGGCGATCGCACCGACTGCAACAACTACAGAGGCATTTCTCTCCTCAGCATCATTGGCAAGGCTTTCGCCCGTTTGATCCTAAAGAGATTACAGATACTAGCTGAACGCATATATCCAGAATCCCAATGCGGTTTTAGGGCTGAGCGATCTACAATAGATATAATCTTCTCTCTCAAGCAACTGCAAGAAAAGAGCAGAGAGCAGAGGCAGCCATTATACATAGCCTTTATTGACCTCACCAAAGCTTTCGACCTGGTTAGCAGAAGTGGCCTTTTTGCTGTCCTAGAGAAACTGCTCAAACTTATCACCTCCTTCCACGACAATATGCAAGGAACGGTGCAATATGACGGCTCTGCGTCCCAACCATTTCCCATTAAAAGTGGTGTAAAGCAGGGCTTCGTACTTGCTGCAACATTATTTGGAATATTTTTCTCCTTTGTGCTGTCCAGCGCCTTCGAGATCTCTGAAGACGGTGTATTTATACGCACAATATCTGACTGCAAACTATTTAACCTTACACGTCTGAGGGCCAAAACCAAAGTACGCCATGTTCTAATACAAGAACTTCTCTTTGCTGATGAAGCTGCTCTTATATCCCACACACAGTCAGGTCTTCAGAATTTGGTTAGCTCTCTGGCTCGTGCTTGTCAAGAGTTTGGACTTACCATTAGCCTCAACAAGACAGAAGTAATGGGTCAAGATGTAACGGATGTCCCCACCATCAACATTGGAAGCCACACCCTGCAAGTGGTAAAAGAGTTCACCTACCTTGGATCCACTATATCCAGCACCATGTCCCTTGAAAATGAGCTAAATAAACGGATAGGGAAAGCTTCTGCTGCCATGTCCAAACTATCAAAGAGAGTGTGGGAAAATGGCAAGTTGTCATTGGCTACTAAACTGGCCGTATACAAAGCTTGTATTTTAAGCACCTTGTTATACGGCAGTGAGAGCTGGACAACATATGCGTCACAGGAACACCGCTTAAACACGTTCCACCTACGCTGCTTGCGTCGAATTCTAGGCACCACCTGGGAAGAACGCAAATCAAACCAAGAAATCCTAAGCCAGGCCAATGTACCAAGCATCTATGCTTTGCTATCACAGCGTAGACTGCGTTGGCTTGGCCACACCAGGCGCATGAATGATGGCCGAATACCAAAGGATATCCTGTATGGAGAAATGGCCTCAGGATCTCGAGCCACAGGTCGGCCTCTTCTTCGATACAAAGATGTGTGCAGGCGGGACCTCAAAGAAATGGACATAGTAGAGGACTCATGGGAGGCGGTTGCAGCTGACCGAGGAGCCTGGCGAAAGGCCGTCCACAATGGGATGGCCTCCCAAGAAGCAAAAAGGACCAGGGCTGACATTGACAGAAGGCAGAAAAGAAAGGCAAAAGCATCCTCCATACAGCCACCCTCAATGTATAAATGCGTGGGATGCTTAAGGGACTGCCACTCGAGGATAGGGCTGTTCAGTCACAGCAAGCGCTGCCCCTCATTGAAATCACAAAACCCCTAGGGCGCATCCATTGTCTTGCGAGACAGATAGGAGCCATATATCTTTTCTATCTTTTCTATCTTTTCTATCTTTTCTATCCTTTCTATCTTTCTATCTATTCTATCTTTTCTATCTTTTCTATCTTTTCTATCTTTTCTATCTTTTCTATCTTTTCTATCTTTTCTTTCTTTCTATCTTTTCTATCTTTTCCATTTTTCTATCTTTCTATCTTTCTATCTTTCAATTTTTCTATCTTTTCTATCTTTTCTATCTTTTCTTTCTTTTCTATCTTTTCTATCTTTTCTATCTTTCTATCTTTCCATTTTTCTATCTTTCTATCTTTTCATTTTTCTATCTTTTCTATCTTTTCTATCTTTCTATCTTTTCTATCTTTACTATCTATTCTATTTTTCTATTTTTCTATCTTTCAATCTTTCCCTTTTTCTACACAAACATATACAAACACAGTATGCTGTATGGCAGTTCCAATGCATGGCATACATTGACAGCCATCAAACACAGTGGTATCTGGTTTCCTATCTTCCCTTCCTGCATTGTATAAAATGAATGAAACTAATTTAGGGCCCCTAACTACGCCATAAGTACTCCCTTCCTCCCCCAAACTCCTATAACTGCATCCTTCCGGCTCTAATGTACAATGCAGAAACGGCGGTTGTGGCGGGAGCGGGGGTGGGGTCGGAGTAAGGAGCGTTTGTTACCGGGTGCATACGCGCCCTTTTAATCCTATATCGTTTGACGCCCTCCCCCCCCCCATCACTACACTACCCTCCTTTTTCATTTTCATTCACGTATGGGCGCGGGTGTCCTCTTTCTAATGAGTGGTGTGAGATGAAGGACCGGAGGGGTCTGTGGGGTGGGGGTGCATCTTTTTTTTTATGAACGTAGATTCTTGTCTACAACAAAACTAAGTGGGGGAGGGGCAAGGAGGGGAGGGGGCGTGAGAAATGAGATATAATTACGATTTATATATTTCTTTATTAAACGGTGGCTAGCTTCAGGGTGAGTGGGGGGAGGGGGGAGGGTGCGGGGTGTGCATGCGCCACACAAAGAGAACCAACATGGATCTGTGCATAGGAATGTGAGTTCCATTGTTCGAGCCTCCACCCCCCACCCCCTCCATCCCCACCCCCGGAATCTATGCGTTTTGACAAAAAGAGCCTTGGGAGGGGGAAACAAAGGGTCGGGGTCGGGGTTGTGGTACAGGAGATCGAGACAGAAGGATGAGCAATTAGTCAGTTGTTGTTTTTTTAACAATGGGTCGTGTAATCGGATCACATGTGGGAAAGGAAGATCGCTGCAGATTACACATTTCACCGAAAATGGAGAGACGAAAGAACTGAAAAAAACAAAACCAACGATTAAATTGTATTGTAGCCAGGTAAAAAATGGAAAAGAATTAGGCTATACATAGACAGAGAACATAGAGAAGAGGGCATAACGGATTATACATAGACAGAGAACATAGAGGAGAGAGTATAAAGGATTATACATAGACAGAGAACATAGAGAAGAGGGCATAACGGATTATACATAGACAGAGAACATAGAGAAGAGGGCATAACGGATTATAAATAGACAGAGAACATAGAGGAGAGACCATAAATGATTATACATAGACAGAGAACATAGAGGAGAGACCATAAAGGATATACTGGCGGAGCAGATCATTTTACATCCTGCCTAATGCTAGCTTAGGTTTTTCTTATCTTATTCATTACAGTCGCCCCATCTCTAAAGAAGGCTATTGCGCTCCTACGATCATATGTGGTTTGAGATTGGTCATGCATTTTTATTAGTGTTTTTAAATGAAAGTTGCTGGTTTTCCTGGTTTGTTCAGGCAACCCACTCCATGCCCGGATATTACGAATTAAAAAAAAAAATTGAAATTAACATGCCTTACAAGAAAAAAACCACATACATTTCCTTCTACATTGCAACGAACAATATTTCAGATGAGAACAGGACTTATCCTAACTAGTATCTAAACAGAATACAATTAATAAATTTAATCTAAATGTGGTCATAGCCCGAAAGCGCCACACCAACCGCCCACCCCCAACCTGCATGAAATTGTACAGGTCCCTTCCTGTTTGAATGACCCAATATAACTATTCTAAGGCAATGGCATTTTGTGTGTGTGTGTCTTAACAGATATAGTAACCGACATGTTGTTAAGTAAACAACAGCAAAAGAGCAGCTTTTGAAATAAAAGACATTTCCATAATATGTTTGTCTGGCATTGACGTCGCCAGAAAAATAACTAAGTGTATGCAACATATCAATACAATAATTGCAACATATCAATACAATAATTGCAACATATCAATACAATAATTGCAACATATCAATACAATAATTGCAACATATCAATACAATAATTGTTCTATTATAATTCCGAAATGTTCTATTTGTACCTCAGTCAGTTGAGAATTGTTCAACACAGTCGCCAGAAATACAATAGTTGACCGCCAATGAAACTTTATCTTGTATGGTAAATAGTATGATAGTGTGCGTGCATGTCTATTTTTATAAGTAAATTTCTGTGCCTGAGTACTAGTCTAATAGTTATTTTATATTGTTTAAAATATGCCGAACGATGGAACATCTGCAATCAAGTCAAGTTTGCATTTGTTTGGATCAATAAAGCATTCGTATCTTATTTATTGAGGTAATCCCATTTTATATAGATCAGTGACAAAGATGGCTGATTCGTGTCTAGAGGCTTGTTTTTAAAATGTGGCTGTGACGCAGTTTGTGTGACGTCATTAACAGTCACATGAAAGCCAGGTTTATGTATGCAAACAATATAATATAGGCCAGTGGTGTTTTATAATCATTACGAAAGCTTGTTAATATTTTCATTTGGTATTAATTGGGCTGCTGGCTTGGGGGATGGGTCATAGCTTGTTGCTGTTTTTTTCTAAAACGGAAGGGAGGTTGGCGGGGAGGGCCTCCCCCCCCCCCCTCATCGTGCTGTCAAAAGTAAGATTTTTTTGTTCCACTCACGATGCAGTGGTAGAATGTGTTGTATCCCCCCCCCCCCCCTTTATAGTTTTTTGCAGCAAGAGTTGTCCTCCCATTCCGGAGACCCTAATTACTCCCCCTTGGTTTTGACCCGCCACGGAGTTTCCGGAAGTGCTACAACCCCACTTCCCGCCCTCCCCTCCGCCCCTTTTTACGCCTAATTATCCCGGACCACCCTAGCCTACTGGACACTAGCTGTCTACTGGTCATTGTGCCAGTTCCTCAGTTTAACTTTTGTCTGTGTGTGTCTGCGTGCGTGCGTGCGTTCCCTTCCTGAGTTATGTCCCCTTGTGCCCACTGGTGTTCCTATTAACTACGCGACAAACAAATGGAGCTGGGGTGAAAAAAATGGGGACTCTTAACTCTTGCAGATCCACTGCCACCTCCCTCCCCCCTATGCGCCCCCCCCCCAGACTTCCATACACCAAAGACAAGCCACTTGAAGGTTAAATGCCCCCCCCCCCTCTCCCCATCTCTCGTTTCTATTCCATTTTTCTCCGACTAGTATTTTCTCCCTAATAAAGGGAAGCTACTAATTGAGGACATAAAAATACTCGAGTGGTCTCCCCGCTTTTATCATTTCAATATAAAAAAAATCTATGCGTACAAGTTTCTAAACAGCTGACCATTAGTGTGTATGTAGATCCGTTCCCAACCTTTGTCTAGTTTTTTCCCGCCATGCTGCAGTAGCAGACGCGACAAACAGACACATACAAATACACACGCGGCAGAGATACACAAAAACACGCGCCCAATCAGACGCGAGCTCTTTATATTCAGCCAATGAAATTCTTCTTCTTCTGTTTTTGTTTGTTGTTTTTGTTTGTCTATTTTTTTTTTAACGAAGCGGATAGAATATTCTGGATTTTGTGTTTGTTAGAATTTTGTTTGCAAAATCATCCTGACCAATGCAAACATCTTCTGCTTCGCCCCCCCCCCTCCCATTTCACCCTTTGAAGTTTTTATGCACGCGATGATTAAATAGCTAGGGCTGCACTGTGGTTCAATGACTTGAGAAATCTATATCAGCTCAGTTAGAAGGAGATGAAATCTATATCAGATCAGATAGAAGGAGATGAAATCTATATCAGATCAGATAGAAGGAGATGAAATCTATATCAGATCAGATAGAAGGAGATGAAATCTATATCAGCTCAGTTAGAAGGAGATGAAATCTATATCAGATCAGATAGAAGGAGATGAAATCTATATCAGATCAGATAGAAGGAGATGAAATCTATATCAGATCAGATAGAAGGAGATGAAATCTATTTCAGCTCAGTTAGAAGGAGATGAAATCTATATCAGCTCAGTTAGAAGGAGATGAAATCTATATCAGATCAGATAGAAGGAGATGAAATCTATATCAGATCAGATAGAAGGAGATGAAATCTATATCAGATCAGATAGAAGGAGATGAAATCTATATCAGATCAGATAGAAGGAGATGAAATCTATATCAGATCAGATAGAAGGAGATGAAATCTATATCAGATCAGATAGAAGGAGATGAAATCTATATCAGATCAGATAGAAGGAGATGAAATATATATCAGATCAGATAGAAGGAGATGAAATCTATATCAGATCAGATAGAAGGAGATGAAATCGATATCAGATCAGATAGAAGGAGATGAAATCTATATCAGATCAGATAGAAGGAGATGAAATATATATCAGATCAGATAGAAGGAGATGAAATCTATATCAGATCAGATAGAAGGAGATGAAATCTATATCAGATCAGATAGAAGGAGATGAAATATATATCCGATCAGATAGAAGGAGATGAAATCTATATCAGATCAGATAGAAGGAGATGAAATCTATATCAGATCAGATAGAAGGAGATGAAATCTATATCAGATCAGATAGAAGGAGATGAAATCTATATCAGATCAGATAGAAGGAGATGAAATCTATATCAGATCAGATAGAAGGAGATGAAATATATATCAGATCAGATAGAAGGAGATGAAATCTATATCAGATCAGATAGAAGGAGATGAAATATATATCAGATCAGATAGAAGGAGATGAAATCTATATCAGATCAGATAGAAGGAGATGAAATATATATCAGATCAGATAGAAGGAGATGAAATATATATCAGATCAGATAGAAGGAGATGAAATATATATCAGATCAGATAGAAGGAGATGAAATCTATATCAGATCAGATAGAAGGAGATGAAATCTATATCAGCTCAGATAGAAGGAGATGAAATCTATATCAGATCAGATAGAAGGAGATGAAATCTATATCAGATCAGATAGAAGGAGATGAAATCTATATCAGATCAGATAGAAGGAGATGAAATCTATATCAGATCAGATAGAAGGAGATGAAATCTATATCAGATCAAATAGAAGGAGATGAAATCTATATCAGATCAGATAGAAGGCGATGAAATCTATATCAGCTCAGAAGGAGATGAAATTGATAGGTTTAATAGATGACTTGTCTAAGGGATTAGATAATAACAACCAAATTGATGCTATATTACTAGATTTTTCAAAAGCATTTGATAAAGTTCATCATTCTAGTCTTCTTAAAAAAGTTAAATACTTTGGCATCTCTGGTTCCTTACATCAGTGGATTCAGGACTTCCCCTTATAAGCAGAGAACAAACAGTGATAATAAATGGCTCTAAGTCATCACCAATAACAGTAAACTCAGGAGTTCCACAAGGAACTGTTCTAGGGCCCCTACTATTTCTAATTTACATTAATGATCTGCCAAATTGCATCAACACAGGCACAAAAGTGCTACATTTGCCGATGATTGCATAATTTATAGAATAATAAAGACAGGAAAAGATAGTTAACTTTTACAAAAAGACCTAGATGAACTACAAAAATGGGAATCAAACTGGAGTATGTCTTTTCACCCAGAAAAATGCCAACTAATAAGGGTATCCAAGAAAAAGAAACAAATAATAGCAAACTTCTTCATTCATGGTAAAGAACTAACTCAAACTAACAATGCTAGGTATCTGGGAGTAATAATAAATGATAAGTTATCTTGGAACCCTCACATTGATGAAGTAATTAAAAAATCAAACAAAACATTAGGATTCATAAAAAGGAACTTTTACAAATGTAATAAGAATATAAAACTAAAATGCTATCTCACATTAGTTAGGCCTATACTAGAATATGCAGGATCTGTATGGGACCCATCAACTAAAGAAAACATTAAAAAATTAGAACAAATTCCAAAAAGAGCTGCAAGGTTCATAACTAGTGAATATTCCCAATTGACAAGAGTAACACCATTAGTCAAATCATCAAACCTAGAAACACTAGAAGACAGAAGGGCAAAGAGTAAAGTAGTAATAATACATAAGGCATTAAACTCTAATTTAGAAATACAACCCGATAATAATCTGTTGCAAAGCTCAGATAAACATAAAGACAAAAACCCCTTCCTTGTCCCTTATGCGAGAACAAATGCATATAAGTACTCTTTCTTCCCGAGTGGCATTCGGGCATGGAATGGGATGCCTGAACAAACCAGGAAAACCAATAACCTAACATCATTTAAAACATTAATAAAAATGCAAGACTAGACTCGGACCACGGATAAACGTAGGATGCAATAATCTTCTTTATAGAAGGAGCGTCTGTAATGTATAAGATAAGATAAATCTATATCAGATCAGATAGAAGGAGATGAAATCTATATCAGCTCAGAAGGAGATGAAATCTATATCAGATCAGATAGAAGGAGATGAAATCTATATCAGATCAGTTAGAAGGAGATGAAATCTATATCAGCTCAGAAGGAGATGAAATCTATATCAGCTCAGATAGAAGGAGATGAAATCTATATCAGATTAGTTAGAAGGAGATGAAATCTATATCAGATCAGAAGGAGATGAAATCTATATCAGATCAGATAGAAGGAGATGAAATCTATATCAGATCAGATAGAAGGAGATGAAATCTATATCAGATCAGATAGAAGTAGATGAAATCTGTATCAGATCAGTTAGAAGGAGATGAAATCTATATCAGATCAGAAGGAGATGAAATCTATATCAGATCAGATAGAAGGAGATGAAATCTATATCAGTTCAGAAGGAGATGAAATCTATATCAGATCAGATAGAAGGAGATGAAATCTATATCAGATCAGATAGAAGGAGATGAAATCTATATCAGTTCAGAAGGAGATGAAATCTATATCAGATCAGATAGAAGATGAAATCTATATCAGATCAGATAGAAGGAGATGAAATCTATATCAGATCAGATAGAAGGAGATGAAATCTATATCAGTTCAGAAGGAGATGAAATCTATATCAGCTCAGTTAGAACGAGATGAAATCTATATCAGCTCAGATATAAGGAGATGAAATCTATATCAGCTCAGATATAAGGAGATGAAATCTATATCAGCTCAGATATAAGGAGATGAAATCTATATCAGCTCAGTTAGAACGAGATGAAATCTATATCAGCTCAGATATAAGGAGATGAAATCTATATCAGCTCAGATATAAGGAGATGAAATCTATATCAGCTCAGATATAAGGAGATGAAATCTATATCAGCTCAGATAGAAGGAGATGAAATCTATATCAGATCAGATAGAAGGAGATGAAATCTATATCAGATCAGATAGAAGGAGATGAAATCTATATCAGATCAGATAGAAGGAGATGAAATCTATATCAGATCAGATAGAAGGAGATGAAATCTATATCAGATCAAATAGAAGGAGATGAAATCTATATCAGATCAGATAGAAGGCGATGAAATCTATATCAGCTCAGAAGGAGATGAAATTGATAGGTTTAATAGATGACTTGTCTAAGGGATTAGATAATAACAACCAAATTGATGCTATATTACTAGATTTTTCAAAAGCATTTGATAAAGTTCATCATTCTAGTCTTCTTAAAAAAGTTAAATACTTTGGCATCTCTGGTTCCTTACATCAGTGGATTCAGGACTTCCCCTTATAAGCAGAGAACAAACAGTGATAATAAATGGCTCTAAGTCATCACCAATAACAGTAAACTCAGGAGTTCCACAAGGAACTGTTCTAGGGCCCCTACTATTTCTAATTTACATTAATGATCTGCCAAATTGCATCAACACAGGCACAAAAGTGCTACATTTGCCGATGATTGCATAATTTATAGAATAATAAAGACAGGAAAAGATAGTTAACTTTTACAAAAAGACCTAGATGAACTACAAAAATGGGAATCAAACTGGAGTATGTCTTTTCACCCAGAAAAATGCCAACTAATAAGGGTATCCAAGAAAAAGAAACAAATAATAGCAAACTTCTTCATTCATGGTAAAGAACTAACTCAAACTAACAATGCTAGGTATCTGGGAGTAATAATAAATGATAAGTTATCTTGGAACCCTCACATTGATGAAGTAATTAAAAAATCAAACAAAACATTAGGATTCATAAAAAGGAACTTTTACAAATGTAATAAGAATATAAAACTAAAATGCTATCTCACATTAGTTAGGCCTATACTAGAATATGCAGGATCTGTATGGGACCCATCAACTAAAGAAAACATTAAAAAATTAGAACAAATTCCAAAAAGAGCTGCAAGGTTCATAACTAGTGAATATTCCCAATTGACAAGAGTAACACCATTAGTCAAATCATCAAACCTAGAAACACTAGAAGACAGAAGGGCAAAGAGTAAAGTAGTAATAATACATAAGGCATTAAACTCTAATTTAGAAATACAACCCGATAATAATCTGTTGCAAAGCTCAGATAAACATAAAGACAAAAACCCCTTCCTTGTCCCTTATGCGAGAACAAATGCATATAAGTACTCTTTCTTCCCGAGTGGCATTCGGGCATGGAATGGGATGCCTGAACAAACCAGGAAAACCAATAACCTAACATCATTTAAAACATTAATAAAAATGCAAGACTAGACTCGGACCACGGATAAACGTAGGATGCAATAATCTTCTTTATAGAAGGAGCGTCTGTAATGTATAAGATAAGATAAATCTATATCAGATCAGATAGAAGGAGATGAAATCTATATCAGCTCAGAAGGAGATGAAATCTATATCAGATCAGATAGAAGGAGATGAAATCTATATCAGATCAGTTAGAAGGAGATGAAATCTATATCAGCTCAGAAGGAGATGAAATCTATATCAGCTCAGATAGAAGGAAATGAAATCTATATCAGATTAGTTAGAAGGAGATGAAATCTATATCAGATCAGAAGGAGATGAAATCTATATCAGATAGATAGAAGGAGATGAAATATATATCAGATCAGATAGAAGGAGATGAAATCTATATCAGATCAGATAGAAGTAGATGAAATCTGTATCAGATCAGTTAGAAGGAGATGAAATCTATATCAGATCAGAAGGAGATGAAATCTATATCAGATCAGATAGAAGGAGATGAAATCTATATCAGTTCAGAAGGAGATGAAATCTATATCAGATCAGATAGAAGGAGATGAAATCTATATCAGATCAGATAGAAGGAGATGAAATCTATATCAGTTCAGAAGGAGATGAAATCTATATCAGATCAGATAGAAGATGAAATCTATATCAGATCAGATAGAAGGAGATGAAATCTATATCAGATCAGATAGAAGGAGATGAAATCTATATCAGTTCAGAAGGAGATGAAATCTATATCAGCTCAGTTAGAACGAGATGAAATCTATATCAGCTCAGATATAAGGAGATGAAATCTATATCAGCTCAGATATAAGGAGATGAAATCTATATCAGCTCAGATATAAGGAGATGAAATCTATATCAGCTCAGTTAGAACGAGATGAAATCTATATCAGCTCAGATATAAGGAGATGAAATCTATATCAGCTCAGATATAAGGAGATGAAATCTATATCAGCTCAGATATAAGGAGATGAAATCTATATCAGCTCAGATAGAAGGAGATGAAATCTATATCAGCTCAGTTAGAAGGAGATGAAATCTATATCAGCTCAGATAGAAGGAGATGAAATCTATATCAGATCAATTAAAAGAGGATGAAATCTATATCAGCTCAAATAGAAGGAGATGAAATCTATATAAGATCAGTTAGAACGAGATGAAATCTATATCAGCTCAGATAGAAGGAGATGAAATCTACCCAGTTTGTATGATTACTACGTATCTTTTCCACTTAACTGCAGTTACAGTTCAACATTTTTCTGTACACTTAAAGTTTAAAGACCAAGTGAAGAGCTTTTTATCAAAATTGAGTTAACATTTGATCTTGATAGTAAATAGTGTATTCAGCATCTGACTGTTAATAAAAATCATTTATACAAATTATCAAAGATAAATATTAAGTAATTAGTTCAATATTTGCACTAAAATGGAAGAAAAATCCAAATCTCGTAGCCATTTTATTTCCGTCAATATAGGAAAGTGACGTAAGAGAAGGGATTTCGACTAGGAAAAATGAATATTGTCACGTGTTTTGAATCTATTGCCACATGTTTTGAATCTTTTCCCGGTTCTTATTTTCAAGAAAATGCTTAAATATAGATTTATAGCGTCGAGTTTTATTTATTTTTTCACAGCCTTATGAGGCTATTCCAAATCTCGTTCCTTTGAGAAAAACCTCTTCACTTGGTCTTTAAATAATATTATTGTTTAGCGTAAATCTCAGTTATGCTGAGATCAAACTATAAAGACTTTATATCTAATAATAGAATTATATCTTGACAACTCAATTCAAATGTTGATAACTATAAATGTGTAAGTTGAGTATTGAAATTGTATATTAGCTATGAAAGACTCTTTTAAAAAATATGATAATAACAAACAGGTTAATTTGTTATTAAATATAAAACGCTTTAATGATTTTCTCTATTACGCTACTTTTAGTTTGGCCTTGTTGTTGCTACGGCTTTAAGTAAATTGTCTTATAAAAATAATATAGCGGAGCAGTTTGACCTTCACGCTGTTGGCACGCTGAACGATTCAAATATCCTAGTTTGGCACACTATAAGCAAAAGGTTGCCGACCCCTGGCGTAGGCGATCATGTCTTTCCACATCTCTTTTCTTCTAGCAAACTCTAGCAGTAGCATTTCTGTTGTTTTTGCCATGCCATGCCATTCCATTATATTATCTAATATCTTCCTTCTCTGTCTTCCACTGCATCTCTTTCCCTCCAGCTTTCCAGTTAATATGACGTTTTCTATGTTTTCTTTTTTTATATTGTGGCCTACTAACGTTGATTTTCTCTTCATGATCTATACAATTACTTCTCTGTTAGCGTTTGACATTTTGAGGACCTCAACATTATATATTTTCTCTGTCCACGCTACTCGTTATAAAGTCACATCTCTGCACTTTCCAAATATGCATTAACGTTAGGTGTTGTTTACACAAACACGTCAAATATTAGACCTAGTAGGCTAGTTTATAAAAGTAACAATGCATGTGCACGTTTTTTTATTTAAAAAAATGTTGTGTCTTATTACATATATTATCATTAAAGACCAAGTGAAGAGGTTTTTCTCAAAGGAACGAGATTTGGAATAGCCTCATACGGCAGTGACGTATCACAAGGGAAATAAATAAATAAAAATAGACGCTATAAATCTATATTTAACCATTTTGTTAAAAATAAGAACTGGGAAAAGATTCAAAACATGTGGCAATAGATTCAAAACACGTGACAATATTCATTTTTCCTAGTCGGAATCCTTTATGTTACGTCACTTTCCTATATTGCCGGAAATAAAAACATCTCAAATGGCTACGAGATTTGGAGTAATCTTCCGAAAAACACACACATTTAAGTGCAAATATTGAACTAATTACTTAAAATGTATCTTTGATATTTTGTATAAATGTTTTTTTTAACATTCAGATACTGAATACACTATTTACTATCAAAATCAAATGTTAACTCAATTTTGATAAAAAGCTCTTCACTTGGTCTTTAAATGTATTTAGAGTTCACCGCTTAGTGTTGACCTAGTGCGCTCTAGAAGATTATCACGTCCACTAGGCCAAAAATTCCTACAGGGCGACAGGGATCGGTCGACGGCTGGGATAGAAACCGCGACGTGTCGGTTGACAGACAGGACCAGCCGGCCTTTATAGCTAGTTTATTTCCCAAATGGGATTTGAGCGTTGTCTCAGTTTTGTTAACCTGCTCTGATACGTATAGGTGCTTAGAAGGCAGTATATGTAAAACTACCCGAACACACTAGGGGCATTGTGTGGCCTTCACAATACCCATTCGTTTTTTTACTTTAGCCCAACCTAGGCCAGGCAAACGTGAGATTCTGGTAGAGTGAGGGATACCCCCCCCCCAGCAAGATCGCTTAGTCTTCACCAGGATTCGAACCTAGGACCTTCGGTACGCCAGCCGAACGTGCAGCCTCCGTTGCCCTGGTGTTGATGTGGCTTCAGGGATATCTTCTTGGTCATTGGTCATATCGACACACTAACACACACACCCACACACTGACAATACCTTATTTGGTATTCCTATAATGACAAAACATAAAACACACACACGCACACATTTCAATTACATAATACAATTACAAACACACGGATTTAATACACAATCAGAACAAATCCGGTGCATTAACGATTTTAGCACCCTCATCTCCACACAAATTTTTTTAGTTAAAATTGTCTACAATAACATTATCAGCCCCTCTCTCCCTTTTTTCGCTATTCCATTCACCTCCCACCGAGTACTTTCAGGTCTGTCCCACCAAAGGTGAGTATACCGTCGTAACACGTGTCAAAGTGACCCACATCAAGCCGTTCATTATCCCCCCGACCCTCACCCAGTCCTTCTACCAGCACCGTCTGTGTGTCTGTCTGTCTATCTCAGTTTGTGAAAATTGCATGTTACGCGCCAGAGTAACTACCCTTGATGGGCGCACGGCCCCCCTCGCGCCCCACGCCACCTTCTTCTTCTTTAGCCGACGGCACGAGGGTGCATTATCCGGGTTGATCAAGAGTTGTTGGGGGAGTGGGGAGGTGCTTTCTTTTCCCTCCTCAAGAAAAACACTGAAAAACTTCTCTTTTATTCATTTTTTTTTTTTTTTTTGCAAACGGTGCCAAACTCCCCCAAGCTACTGTAATTAATTACATTTTTTTTTTCGAAAATGTATTGCATTTCTTATTGTTCATAAACTCCAAACACGACGAATTCTAACAATTAATGGACTTTTTGTAAAAGTCGATTTTGTATTTTTTATATTTGTATATATAAATATACCGGTAAAGCAAAAGTTTCGCTAATTGCAGAAAATGCTAAAATCTCGTCCCAGATTCAAAAGTCATTCCCGACGAATTATCCTTAAAAAACAAAAATACGGTGGTGTGCGCTACGCTAGTGTATCTTCGGTTACAACTGACAGATGATATTTGCTGGTCTAATTCAATGGCGAAATGCCGGCTTTTTTACGTCAAGGACTGGAAATTTCTAGAGATGCTCTTCCAAAAAAAAAAGGACTTGTACCTCCAAGACGGAATTGTCATGCAAAGGTTGAAATCTTTTATCCGTCCCGGAAAATATAAATTTAACAACAAAAAGGGCACATCGAGTGAAACTAAATGTGGGCACCAATGGTTCAGCAACTTTTTGATAATATTTTGCCAAAAATAGGATTTCATTCCGCGTGCCAACAGCTTAAAAGTCGTCCTTCTCTAGCAGAAAATTTTATTGTAGAAGAGACTTGAATATAGGCCTACTTATTTGGGAGTCTTCCGCGTGCCATTGGAAATTGCCAAGTTCGGCACGCGTGCCATTGGTTGCCGACTTCTGGTTTATGCTATGATGCAGACAGGTCTCATCATATATATATATAAATCTCAAAAGGAATATGTATGTATGTGGCTGGCTGGCTGGCTGGCTGGGTATGTACATACCGCATAATCTTTTTAAATACTGGACATAAAAACGTGAAATTTGCTACAAATATTCTTTGCGTTACGGCGGTGAACACTGTCAAGGTTTTAAAAAAATTAAAATGACCGCAGTGGTCAGTTTGGTCAAAAAACGCGAATAAAACGACATATTTTGGGTTCATGTTAAATTTGCCGTTCCAACTTTTTATAGTTTTTCGATCGATCGCGCTAAAAAAATAAAAAAAAGGATGGCGTTGAGATTTTTTTCAGGATGACGTCATCAAAGTTTGCGCAGAGATAGCTAGCCGGCTTTTCGTTATGACGTCATCAAATTTTGCGTATTCTTTTAAAATTAACTTTGCTTCAACCTTTGCTAATGTACTTTATGAATGAATAGAACAAAATATATTCACGTTTTAATTTGCGTCGTAATTTATAGCGGGATATTTTTAAATTGTTATAATGGGTAATGATTAATGGTTTTAATGGGTATCTTACGTTGTATCTGGCAAATACAAAATTCCTTCACGTTTTTATTCGTGTTGTATATGTCCACAGAATAGGTATAAAACAGAATGCGCAATCGCATTTTATTTCTGTTTTGGGAAGTAATACCGACGCCATACTAAGCTTATTTAAACGCAGCGGTCCTGGTTACACTCTATATTTATGCTTATTTAGCCTACAACGTCCTTTTCTTAAAATCTACAAGTTCGAACACCCAAAGCTAATATTTCAGGCAAAATGTGCATAAACGGTTGTGTAATAAACTACAACAATGATGCGAAAACGACTGATTATCGTAAAAAAGAGCATGTCAAATTGCATGGCTTTCCTGACTCCATAAAGGATAAACAACAGCATAAACAACCTCATATTAACTCATTATGAATTATATGCCTATTTCCCTTCATAATTTTAAAAGTTTATTTTGGTTTAAAAAGTATATATATTTATGTACCGGTAGCCGCAGCAATTTAGTTACCGGTACCGAGCTACGTCTAAGCCATTTTTTTTTCAAATCAGTACCGGGTAATAAATATTTTACATCATATTGGCCTAATCATATAATGTTCAAAACAAAATGGGTCATTAGGTCAAATTTATATAAAAGTAAGCCTATAATGAAAGATAATGTAGGCCCTATATATATTGTATATATTTATGGCAGACGTAGATATCATTTCTCATTTTACTTTAGTAGCGTCTCTATCGACCGCTGCATTGCGGAAAATGGTAACTTTTAGTAACTGTGTATATAGGGATTGTGCATTCTGTTCTATACCTATTCTGTCTATACGTCTTATAAAGTTTGTAGCGGGAAATTTTTCAATTGCCAGGCAATGTTTAAATTGCCGAGCTCAACGTTTTAAAGTTTTAATTTGTATCGTATACGTCTTATAAACTATGTAGCGGGAAATTTTTATATTGCTGGGCAATGTTTAAATTTGCCGGACCAACTTTTGAAAGTTTTAATTCATGTCGTATACGTTGTATAAATTATGATTCATATCGGTTTCAGTTGTTATTGTTTTTCCTGTTGAATTTAAAATTTAATTCTAAGTTTGCTTCCAAAGCAACAATAAATAAATAGAAAATAACACCAACAAAAAAACAAAAAAAATAAATAAATATTGATCTACGACTAATGTTGTAGAAAAAAAAATCAAACAATCATTTTTGAATTAACAGTACTTTTTAAAAGACATGTGAGTTCTGTTTTACAGAAAGAGTTTAATTACCCAATAAACTCACAAAATTCGATCATAGTGGTCATACTTTGAGCAAGAAATAAAAAAAAATTATTATTATTTGTTTTTCCTTTATAGTTGTATATTGAATTGGTGTATAATAAAGTGTGCAAAACAAAAATAAATTAAAAAAATACTGACCACAAAAAAAAAAACATACTACTTTATGTATGTTGCGAAAACAAAACTAAAAAACTATAATGTGTCAAGCATATTCTAAAAAAAACCCCGTTCGAAGAATCGGGCACATAACGGCTTGTCTCTTATAAGTTTACAGACGTTCCTTCTAGATAAAAGTTTATGACGTCCTTGCCCCCATAACTCTTGCAAAGCATAAAGGATTGGACGAGTGGCAGGGCTAGAACCCGGTTGGTCATTTAATTTAGACATCGCTTTGAACTAATCACAGGACCAGACGGCTTCTCTATCAAATTTATAGCAACCTTTTATTTAGCATTCTCTCTCAATGTCGGATTTTCGTTTTTATATCTTAGAAGTCTTTACATTTTTTTATACAATTACCATTACTCATAAGTTACTAATGACATATGAATACTCATCATTGATCCAGGTGTACCGAATGCCATGCCTAGATTTCTACCTGTGCGAGTCTTAAACGTATTTAATTAAATAGTGTATCCTTTTTTTATTTGCGTTTTTATTTGCATATACAATTAGTTCGTCTGTCAAAAGTGTATATAATGATATATTACATGTGTGATACCAAGGAGGGGGGCGGGGCATCGTATGTAGGTCACGGTGATCTGGGCAAAGTTCACCTCAACCTAGAAATGTTGGCTGATGCACTTGAAAAAACTCTTCAGACAGACAGACAGAGTAAGAAAAAAAGACTGGCATATTAAAAAATTGAATAGATTTGATTGGTTCATTGGAACATCCAATAGAAACGTTCTTTTTGGGTGGCCATGTTTTTTCTTTTCCTTTTTACTTTTCAAAAACCTTTTTTTCTAAACGCTGGACAATAGACAAATAAATGCTGAAGACATGTCCACTGAAGACATGTCCACTGAAGACATGTCCACTGAAGACATGTCCACTGAAGACATGTCCACTGAAGACATGTCCACTGAAGACATGTCCACTGAAGACATGTCCACTGAAGACATGTCCACTGAAGTCATGTCCACTGAAGACATGTCCACTGAAGACATGTCCACTGAAGACATGTCCACTGAAGACATGTCCACTGAAGACATGTTCACTTCGATGACCGCTTCTAATAACAAACGTTTTTTTCGTTTGAGTGGGCCGAGTGGTCCGACGGGTCACTTTGTCAACCAGGTGGTTTCTGTGTTGTTGTTGTTTTTTTTGCGAACGTGGGCGTCCACTGGTCACTTCGGCCTGGTATTGGTGGATAGCATGGCATTTCAACTTTCCCATTTAAGGAATGTTATATTAGAATTACAAAATGTTCAGGAGATTTGTGTTGCTGTCAACAATCGCGAACAGAAATCATGGAATTACTCAATAAATACGCCTCCATCTTTCTGTAAATGTTGGCAAATATTTTCGTTCTTTCTATCAATCCGTCTTTCTCCCCATCTCCATTTGCCTTTCGCTGTTCTTCTCCGTCTCCCTGTCTATCTGTGCCTTTTTATCTCTATCCGTTTCTCAGACTGTTTCTCTGATATTTTCTCTTTGTCTTTCTGTCTGTCTGTCTGTCTGTCTCTCAGCCTATGTATGTCTTTCTCTTGTTTTTCTATGTCTCTCTTTCTGGCACTCTGTTTTTGTGTGTGCTTCTCTATCCCTCTCTTTCTCTCTCTCTCCCCCCTTTCTCTCTCTACCTCTGTACATTTTTTCTCTTTATTCTTGTTTTTCGCGATGTTTCTCTGTCTATTTCACTCTCTCTGTCCGCCTTTTCTGTTTTTCTCTATCCATCGTTATATCTCCCATTCTCTCTCTCTCTCTCTCTCTCTCTCTCTCTCTCTCTCTCTGTTTCTGTCTGTTACATACACATACACACACACACTCATTCGCTCTATATATTTTTCCCAATAACATTATTATGTCATTGTACAGGTAGGCCTACGATTTACAGTTTTCTTTCTAAATATTCACTGGCCTATACAAGTGGGCGGAACGTAATTGAAGCCTCTCTTGAAGATCTATAGGCTACGAAGTAATATTCTAGGTGGATTGTGTGGCCTACACAATGCCATTCCATCATAATTTTAACACCGAATGTATGTGCCGGGGATGGGGGGGGGGGGGAGGGTGACTATTCAACCAATCAGAGCTGAATATAGTCTTTGGGTCACGTTGGGCGTTGGGATGATAGATCCGACCTAACTAGGTTTCGAACCCAGGGCCCTCGGATAGATAGTCCTCGGTGGCATCCCAACATATTAATTCACCAATATAAACTGTTTTTTCTTATACTGTTCAGATTTTCTGCGCAATAGATGCCGTAATCGTAATCGTAATCGTGGTGAAATCTCAATCTTTCACAAACTGTTACCAACGATCTTTTACTAGGCTGGCATAAAAAAACAAAACTTTAACTTCTCCATGGAACCTGTTTCTCAGTTCTGTAAGCTTCTCTCCCCTTTTTCTTTCCTTCTTGAAATATGTTGTTTTATTTAAAAGCTGATGTCCCCCCCCCCCTTTTTTTTCCGTTTTCACCCCCGCCCCATCCCGTCAGCCATCTAAAAAAAAACTAGATCTGCGTGTTGTGTTTCGCTCAAAGGGATGGAAATGTCAACCCTCCCCCGAAGAAGCGCAAAAAAACAAAACAACAACAACATAGCATCTACTGTTGCTAGGCAAACAACGAGGGGAAGGGGAATAACTCTTTGGCACATCCGGTCACAAGGAGTTTTGAGATTCGCGGTGTTGGTGGGTAGGGAATGACAACTCTTGTCACTCAATGTATCAAGACTCAGCGGACAAGATATTTTTATAGTGGATTGTCTCTCTTGCCTTTGTTTTTAAATCCCATTAATAGTAAGTAATACAAAAAAAGGGATCAATAGGGTCGGTTTCTGTGACCACGGCCTACTAGGGGATTGTGTGGCCAGCACAATGCCCAGTCGCATTTACTTTACCCCAACTTAAGGTCAGGTACCCATCAGATCAGGGTAGACTCAGGAAGACCTTCAGACCCGAGAACGAATCCAGGGATTCGAACCCAGGACTTTCGGTGCCCCAGCCGAACGCACTATTGCGTATAGTGTGTAGGACATAAATTAAATGTGTATGGGCCTGGAAAGGGTGATATTGGAGGCAAAAAAGAAGGGGGTGGGGGCGAATTACTAGTAAAATGTTCTATAGCCACCGCTTTCTCCCCCCCCCTCTTGTTCAAAAAATGGAGTCAGAGAGAGAGAAATGGCTTTTTAAAAGACTTTTTTTTTTATCATCGTGGCTTTGTGATATCTAACAATGGCCTACCGCTTTTTATCTTCCCAGTTCAGAGTCATTTCAGTTTCCACAATTGGTAGCACCCACTTACGGAAACACCTCCATTAATTAATGGCAATACAAATTCGGATGTTATCTGGAAAAGGTGTGTACAAAATTGAGGAGGGGGGAGGTGAAGGAAAAAAAGGGGGGGGGGCACATCTTCTAGTTCTGAAGGGGGCGAAGTCAAGAGGCGGAGAGAGGTGCAATAGCCCGCTGACCACTGGGCGCGTTTCTTTTCCGAATTCTTCCCTTTGCGGCGTCCCGGCTGATTATAAAGTTAGTACAGTAAACTCCGGGGGCACCTCTGAGATTTGACCAGTGGGGGGGTGGGGGGGGGGGGAGGGGAGGTCATGACAAGTCCAGCCTCTGCAGGGGGCCCCCCACACCAGTGAAGAGCTGCCTTAACAAACGAGTATAAAAAAAAAAGCTGGGTCCGGACACCAATCCAAACACCATTGGACCATCGCGTCAGGGGGGGCGGGGTTGGGTGTTTCTTTTTTTCTCCATTTTCTTTTCTTTTCATAAAGGGAGCTTACTTAATTAATTTGACGCGGTCAAGGGAATTAACTTCTGTTTCATTTCAAAAGAAGAGTAGCTGTTCTTGGCGGGGGCCTGGCTGACTCGGAGGGCTCGGCCCACCTCGTTGTTGTTCGGATAAAGAGTGCTCTCTCTCTAACTCTCTCTCACTCACTCTTCATTCTCTCTCTCTCTCACAGTTCTCTCTCTCTCTCTCTCTCTCTCTCTCTCTCTCACACACACTCTTCCTTCGCCACCATCCCAAATTTCTTTCATTTCTTGTTTCCAATGGAGTGAATTCTCACCCCTCCCTCCCACCCCACCTCCAGTTTTCTCATCTTTCGAAAAAGTTTCCGAACGAGCCCGTCAATTGTATGGCCCGCCACTATCATAATTGTGCGGGCTGGGGGTTGGGGATGGTGGAATATGGGGGGGGGGGGGGCTACGGCTGACAACTTTATCGGACAGCTAAAGAGGGCGTCGGACAAGTAAAGAGAAGAGGGAGGATGAGTAGGATGGGGTGGTGTGTGTGATGGCTTGGGGGTCAGCCCCTGACAAAAAGTGTTTATTAACCGCTGAATGGGTTCTGACTGGATTAATTGGGGAAAGCCAGTGTGGGGCACACGGGGTCCGAAATCTTTCTACCGGCGCCCCCACCCCCTCCCTCTCATTTTATTTCTGCCATTCGGTGTGGCCCCCGCCCCCCTAGTGGTCAGCACAGAAAGTGACCTAGAAATAAAGGATGATTAAATGCAGTCACATACAATTGGCGATGATGAATCGCCATTTTTCTTTTTTTAATAGGTTTGGGTAGTGGGGGGGGGGGGGGCTAAATGGCAATTCTATTTTAAACGGTTGCACAGGCGGCTTAAACTACCAAACCGCCCCCCCCCCCCATGCAAATCACAGATCTTCTCTATCTCAGCGCCCCCATGCTTCTTGGCTTAAATCTAGGGTACCCCGCAATGATACATTAATTAAAAGATTTGAACAGTTTTAAAACCTTTTGTGGTATTGACATTGTATTCAAAATCTCCTTTTTGTTATGTGTTATCTTATACATTACAGACGCTCCTTCTATAGAGAAGATTATTGCGTCCCACGCTCATCCGTGGTCCGAGTCTAGTCCTGCATTTTTATTAATGTTTTAAATGATGTCAAGTTACTGGTTTTCCTGGTTTGTTCAGGCAACCCATTCCATGCCTGAATGCCATTCGGGAAGAAAGAGTACTCATATGCGTTTGTTCTTGCATAAGGGATAAGGAAAGTGTTTTTATCTTTATGTTTATCTGAGCATTGCAACAGGTTGTTATTGGGTTGCATTTCTAAATAGGAATTAAATGCCTTTTGTATTATTACTACTTTACTATTTGCCTTTCTGTCCTCTAGTGTTTCTAGGTTTAGTGATTTATTAACTATTGGTGTTACTCTTGTCAATTGTGAATATTAGCTAGTAATGAACCTTTTTTCTCAATTTGTTATACTTTTAGGCAACCAATATAATGTAGCCGTTTAATTCATCATTTAAAGCATATATGAGACTCGTGAATTATATCCTTGAACACGAAAATTTAGAATTGTTTAACCCCATTGTGAAACTCATTCCGATCGATATATGGATCTGAAATTGGAGAGTTACAGCCTCCACTGTAGCTGGGTAGACTCAAGGAACATCCGGGTACAAATCCTAGCCTTTGCCAGGGTTCAAACACAGAGCCTTCGGTACACTAGCCGAACTCACTGCTACTCACCCACAGTGCCCTCATGGGCCGTATTGCCGGTATATAAGATAGACTTATATAAGGGGCAAGGGTGTTAACTCTCAGCAGCAATCTTTACAATTACGGTATATAAGATTGACTTGTATAAGGGACAAGGGTGTTAACTCTCAGCAGCAATCTTTACAATTACGGTATATAAGATAGACTTATATAAGGGGCAAGGGTGTTAACTCTCAGCAGCAATCTTTACAATTACGGTATATAAGATTGACTTGTATAAGGGACAAGGGTGTTAACTCTCAGCAGCAATCTTTACAATTACGGTATATATGATAGACTTGTATAAGGGACAAGGGTGTTAACTCTCAGCAGCAATCTTTACAATTACGGTATATAAGATAGACTTATATAAGGGGCAAGGGTGTTAACTCTCAGCAGCAATCTTTACAATTACGGTATATAAGATTGACTTGTATAAGGGACAAAGGTGTTAACTCTCAGCAGCAATCTTTACAATTACGGTATATATGATAGACTTGTATAAGGGACAAGGGTGTTAACTCTCAGCAGCAATCTTTACAATTACGGTATATAAGATAGACTTATATAAGGGGCAAGGGTGTTAACTCTCAGCAGCAATCTTTACAATTACGGTATATAAGATTGACTTGTATAAGGGACAAGGGTGTTAACTCTCAGCAGCAATCTTTACAATTACGGTATATATGATAGACTTGTATAAGGGACAAGGGTGTTAACTCTCAGCAGCAATCTTTACAATTACGGTATATAAGATAGACTTATATAAGGGGCAAGGGTGTTAACTCTCAGCAGCAATCTTTACAATTACGGTATATAAGATTGACTTGTATAAGGGACAAGGGTGTTAACTCTCAGCAGCAATCTTTACAATTACGGTATATATGATAGACTTGTATAAGGGACAAGGGTGTTAACTCTCAGCAGCAATCTTTACAATTACGGTATATAAGATAGACTTATATAAGGGGCAAGGGTGTTAACTCTCAGCAGCAATCTTTACAATTACGGTATATAAGATTGACTTGTATAAGGGACAAGGGTGTTAACTCTCAGCAGCAATCTTTACAATTACGGTATATATGATAGACTTGTATAAGGGACAAGGGTGTTAACTCTCAGCAGCAATCTTTACAATTACGGTATATAAGATAGACTTATATAAGGGGCAAGGGTGTTAACTCTCAGCAGCAATCTTTACAATTACGGTATATAAGATTGACTTGTATAAGGGGCAAGGGTGTTAACTCTCAGCAGCAATACGGCCCATTGGTTTTTAGTTAACTGTTTTCTATATTTAAGTAAAATGAAAACTGTGTAGACTGTCGAATCAATAAATTACAAGGAACCTTTTTATTGTACTCTAAGGGTCCTACTAACTCCTGAAGCCATCACACTTTACTGCGTGGTATTTCTCTTATAAAGAGGGTTATAAAGAGTGTTATAAAGAGGGTTATAAAGAGTGTTATAAAGAGGGTTATAAAGAGGGTTATAAAGAGGGTTATAAAGAGGGTTATAAAGAGGGTTATAAAGAGGGTTATAAAGAGGGTTATAAAGAGAGTTATAAAGAGGGTTATAAAGAGGGTTATAAAGAGGGTTATAAAGAGGGTTATAAAGAGGGTTATAAAGAGGGTTATAAAGAGGGTTATAAAGAGGGTTATAAAGAGGGTTATAAAGAGGGTTATAAAGAGGGTTATAAAGAGGGTTATAAAGAGGGTTGACATTCAGCTTCAAGTATATGTATGGTCTGATTAAGGTTATTTTCCCCTTTGTATTGATGCCCGAATTGGGATCAACAACAAGAATTCTTCCTTCTTGGTCCAAAATAGTGTGTTTAAGTCCTCTACTAGCCTCAATAGATACGGGACAATGGGGACCGCGCCGTATGAAACAATTTGTACATACAATTTAAAATAAATGCCCGGTATATTATCATTATTTGCTTTAAGGGCTAAACTAAAAGGGTTTTCCTCACGTTAATCTTTTCGGACATATCACTCCGACATCATCTCCGACCCGCCTTCATACTATTGTAATTCCCCCCCCCCATTCACCCACAGCACCCCATAGTCCACGAATATCAACTCGTGGCGCCCAGCGCCTCCCCAAGTAAGCCAAAAACGTGTCTGTTTCAGCCAATTTCATTTCCAAATCAGCGCCCTACGCTTATAGTTTGCCCCCCCCCCCGCCCTCCGCCCTCCCTAAATACACGTCTCCACGCCCAAGGTACATTATAGAGTCTTGACAACGCCTCCACCCCCCATCACCCCGCCCTACCCTTAAGAACCCGCTGTATTCTATAGTCATCAACTCATATCGCCACATCTTCCAACAACGAAACATTGTTACTAGCATGAAATATAATCATTTGTCTGGGGTGAAAAGAGAAGGGTGGAAGAAACAGTATAAAAAGGGGGGATAGGGAGTTTGAGAACCTCATCCCCCTCCCCCGGGGTGGAGGGGCGTTGGGAGACCTATTTCATCTGCCCTCGCTAATTGACGAGGGCGATGGCATATGCTGCTAGGGTGCATCGGAGGGGAGCATTCATTGTACGAAGTCAGACCAGAAGTTCGACAAGGGAGTGTTCATTGTATATCATTTAAAAAAAAGAAAAACAACAACTTACAAATGCTAATCCCTAAAAAAAATATTTTATGTTGCTGTTTGAAAAGAACTAGAGGGCGAACAGGGGAAGCGAGAGAAGGGGTTTAGATGAGGGGAGAGGGGAGGGGAGGAAAAAAATGTCACAGGTCGAATCTCCCAGCAGGTGGCGCGGTGGTTTAAGATATTTATCAAACACTTTTGCGTACAAATGAATCCTCAACCATTCCAATTCTTCATTCAAACATGGAATAAAACACAACGCTTGGGTTCGGAATGGGACCGGGGGGGGGGGGGGGAACTAGAAACGAATAAGGATTGTTAACAATTTTTTTCGTGAGAAAAAAAACACAAGAATTTCTCTTTTATTTTCTAGCTCTTTCGAAGCAGGTGACGCCCCTAGCCCCCCTTTTCCTCTCCCCCAGAACCACTTCCAACACCCATCTCCCCCTCCCCCTCTTACCTGATCCCGCAGAATCCAAACTTTTCATATTGCATTGTTTTGTTTATACGCTATGTAGAAAACCAGAACACAAACAAAATGAGGGGGAAGTAAAACATTCGAAGGTGAAGTCGACTTCTGCTTCCGATGGACTTCAGGGGCATAAATTGTACGCTCCCTTCAGTTTCATGGAGATGCTACGACATGTTTAAAAGCTGAAATCCGAAGTGGAAGTTTTAAAGGCCGTTCTACTGCCCTAAAACCCCCCAAGGGGGCGAAATGCCTTGTAGGGGATTTCTTCGACGTTCCTTTATTTACTTATTGTTTTCTATTATTTGTTTCAGAGAAAAATTTTTAATAGAATTTTCGGTTTTGTTATTTCTAGGAGTGTTTACATTTCGAACGACCAGGCAGAGGCGCATCAATGGGGAAGGTTTTGCAGGTGTGCGCCCACAAGGGGGACTTTCGCCTCCCACTCTTTTCTTTTCTCCGTCCGTGAATTTTTGTGACGTAATTATCTTCGTTTCAAAAGCTTTTTCGTTTTTTGTTGTTTTTCTGCACAAGAATGATGGAATAGAGAGAAAGAGAGAGAGAGAGAGAGAGAGAGAGAGAGAGAGAGAGAGAGAGAGAGAGAGAGAGAGAGAGAAACACACACACAGAAAATCAACGAATTATTAATTTCACTTCCACGTGCACTTGCTAAGAGTAAACAAAATATGCATAGTTTTATTGTGTGTGAATTCCTTAAAGACTTTTTTTTTTAAAGCTTTCAGGCGCACGGTGTGATAGTGTGGCCAGGGCAATGCTTTGACGCAGAATGTAACTGTTGTGCTGGATTGTGTGAGTTGGCATTTACGAGAGCTCGTGTTTGGTTTGAGCTACGACCAGGTGGCTAGTGGGGGGGGGGGGGGGGGTTGATGAAAGACTTGAGCTCAAAACCTTTTGTCAAAAGTTCACTAATTTTTATAGACAGGCTACCATTTTTACTAGTGTTACTAAACGTACTTAAACGAAAACATGACTGCATGAAATATGTAGTAAGGGTATTACTACAGGAAATTTAAAAAATATATACATACAAATTATAATCATTATATAATTAAATAATAAATAATAGAACATACTTCAACATAATAGAACATAATAATATAACTTATTATAAAAATATAATATAAGATAACGTGAATATAGTATAACATAACATAATATAATAGAAAAAAATTATTCTAATATAGGCCTATACTATAATAAAACAATACATAACATAATATAATATAATAGTATATAGCAGGGGTCGGCAACCTAAGATTCGCGTACCAGACTTGGCACGAAGAGAAATTTTCAATGGCACGCGAAAGACCACCCAAAATGAAATTCAAGTATTTTCTGCACGAAGTTGAGCGCTAAAACATGATGAAGCTTAGGCTGAATCAACTAGAATTCCTATTTTGGCAAAATGTTGCCGACCCCTGGTATATAGTATTGTATAATTATAAATATTAGACCCAGTGGTCTAGCGAGTGTTATTAGCCTTTCGCGAGGTTTAAAGGTTCGAAAACAACTTAAAATATTGTTGGTTTTTATTTGCAGGTGCGAAACAGTGAAAGAGTGTCCCAGGTCCCAGGTTCCAGCCAGTCCCGATGTTTGACTTTCTGTCTATAGAAAGGACACAAGCCTTGCTGGCATAATAAGGCAGACACAGTGACCGAGCGGCAGAGCGTTCGCCAGGCGTACCAAAGGTCCTGGTGATCGAATCCTGGTGAAGTTTAGGATTTGTTCTCGGGTCTGGAGGGTGTCCCTAAGTCTACCCAGCTTTGATGGTCACACAATTCCCTAGTGTGCCGTGGCCACAGAAACTGATGAACACTGCTTCACCGGCTCCATGGGTCAATTTGGTCAGACGGGATACTTAACTTATTTACTAAGGGGATAAGTAAAGTAAAAAAAAGCACTCAAATCTTGAAGAATAAAAAAACGTATATAAACAATTAATTATATACATAAATAAAGGGACAATTGTTTAGAATGGCCAACCTTTAAAACGATGCCCTTAACTTTGTTCTACCGGTAATAAGGACTCGTGAATGATCTGACATGAAGCACCAAGATTTTGAGACTTGAAACCAAAACTCTAGAAGTCCATGCAAGGTGTGTGTTTTTTTGTTTTTGGTAAAGTCTGGATTTGAGGAAAACTGTGTGTGGGTTTCTCAGACACCTGATACTGGCACCGCTTATTGACATCAGTCAGTCACATCTTTGGGTGCATTTCGTACTCCATCTTTCTCTCTCTCTCTCTACTCTCTCCACATCCCCCCTCCCCAAAAAACATCAACAGAAAATGTCCAGCCGGTTTTCTAGACTTTTCCGAGATTTCCAAAATATTACATCTGTTGTCTCCTTTACCGGGTGGATTTTAGCTGCTGAAGATATGTGGCGATGGGAGGCGAGAAAGCGGGGGGGGGGGGGGGGGGGCAGATGCGAGATATCGGGGAGTGAACGGTGACATCTGGCTTCCCCCCCCTCCCTCCCTCCTTCCCCAATGAAATAGTTTATATGCACTCGCAGTTTAAACAACGGTTGTAACAAAAGTTCAACCCGCCAACCCACTACGTCTTCGCATCCCCTCAGCCAGTGTCGTAACACCTTCCAGGTGGAGGTGGGTACGTGCAGCAGCAGATTCGCTCCTTAAAAAACAAACACAAAGAGGGGGGGGGTGCGTATATAATATAAGCCGAATAGATGGGTGACTGCGTTAAAGAATAATATTTTCAGCGGCGGTGCCCGTAGGGGAGAAGGCCGGGGGGGGGGGGTATACTCCCAACAAACAAAAGATCACACAGGGAGTTCTAGACGTAAGAACTGGCGATGTAACTTACACAAATACACTTCTTTAACTCCGTTTTTTCTCGTACTATGGCTAACAGCTAGAACCTTTCTCTTTCGCTAACTTCTAATATTGGCACTACCTTTTTTTTTGTGTAGGAGAAAACGGTATTAGAAAGAAAGAGAAAAGAAGAAGAAATGGAAACGCTTTTGGCGAAGGTTTTTCGGCTACGCCCCGCCTCCAAACTCTTTCCGGGAATTGCACGTGCGAGTTTCGTCACTAAGAAAGTGTAGAAGCGGAGTCAGTTTATTTTAGTCACGGATTGATAGAGGATTGTGAGGCCAGCACACGCTTCAACTGTTTGGGTCAAAAGTACCCACCCCGCCATTTAAATGAAGTTTTAAAGCACATCGCTCACCAGATCCATCGTCCTCGACCACTGACACCATCGTCCTCGACCACTGACACCATCGTCCTCGACCACTGACACCATCGTCCTTGACCACTGACACCATCGTCCTCGACCACTGACACCATCGTCCTTGACCACTGACACCATCGTCCTTGACCACTGACACCATCGTCCTCGACCACTGACACCATCGTCCTCGACCACTGACACCATCGTCCTCGACCACTGACACCATCGTCCTCGACCACTGACACCATCGTCCTCGACCACTGACACCATCGTCCTCGACCACTGACACCATCGTCCTCGACCACTGACACCATCGTCCTCGACCACTGATACCATCGTCCTCGACCACTGACACCATCGTCCTCGACCGCTGGCACCATCGTCCTCGACCACTCACAACGATCTTTTATGTCTCTAAAAAAATACTGGACAAGTCTTCCGTCTCTTTAGGCCAGGGCGGATTCGTGGAAAAGACGTGGATCGAAGAGGGCACACCTAGATCCTGACAGAGACCAGCATCCCAGCGGCACGCCGAATAGCGTAACAAAGGGAACGGTCTCCGGTCACGTGTACTAATCCTGGGGTCGGCAACCTTTTTGCTAACAGTGTGCCAAACCAAGACCATCGTAAATACTTACGAAGGTCTTAGCCAAACTAAGATTTCTAAATCATTCAGCGTGCCAACTCACTACCAACAGCCTAAAAGTCAACCTGCTCTATTTTACTATTAATATTAATATTTTTAAAGGAAAATGACAAAAAGCAAAGAAGATTATTTATAGAGAAAATTGTTAAAGCGTTTTATATTTAATACAAAATTAACGTGTCTTTGATTATGATCCTTTTTTAATTGCATTTAAATCAAATACAATATTTTATTTTTACTAAACTTTCACATTATATGTTAATTATTGTCTAAACTTTATCATTTACAAGATACGGTCTAAAAGCTGTGTGTCAATTATTATATTTTGATCTCAGTTAACTGAGAACTGAGCAGTCCTTTGTTGTGTTTAAAGACCAAGTGAAGAGGTTTTTCTCAAAGGAACGAGATTTGGAATAGCCTCATACGGCAGTGACGTATCACAAGGGAAATAAATAAATAAAAATAGACGCTATAAATCTATATTTAACCATTTTGTTAAAAATAAGAACCGGGAAAAGATTCAAAACATGTGGCAATAGATTCAAAACACGTGACAATATTCATTTTTCCTAGTCGGAATCCTTTATGTTACGTCACTTTCCTATATTGCCGGAAATAAAAACATCTCAAATGGCTACGAGATTTGGAGTAATCTTCCGAAAAACACACACATTTAAGTGCAAATATTGAACTAATTACTTAAAATGTATCTTTGATATTTTGTATAAATGTTTTTTTTAACATTCAGATACTGAATACACTATTTACTATCAAAATCAAATGTTAACTCAATTTTGATAAAAAGCTCTTCACTTGGTCTTTAAGCTACGAAAGTAGCAAGGTATTTGAAGAATTTGGGGAAACATGGCATAGTATAGTTCAGGGGGAATGGGCACATTGTAATTATACAAACTGAGTAGTTAATGTATTGTTTAAAAGTATACATATAAATTCATTAATCATATAATATTTATATTATTTTCAAATATTTTTAACAGTTTGATAATTTCAAAGTTATGAACTGTAAGCCATTTATTGTTTTATAAAAGAAAAAAAAATGAAACATTAAAATAATAGCTCAAATAAAAGGGTTCATTATCTCCCTTTAATTTAAAAAAAAACCTTGTCCACATTTGATTCAATAGTGTTGCCAAACAAGTGATGTTTTGTAACATAACAAATATTACTAGTTATTATTTCTTTATATAAATCCAACTTTATGGTATTCGTTACAAGATTTAATTATTAGAGGATTAAATAATTTACGATAAACAGTTGTTAATAAACATTTCCTGCATTAAGTGTTTATCCATTTAAGGAGTTTATATTTTTAAGCATTACAATTACAAAAATTACATAATATAGTGATATTAAATAAGTCTCTTATACCTATTAAATACAAATAAATTTGTTTTAGAATTGCTTAGTCAGTATCAATTGATGAGCGCCTTGTCTTGAATTGTGAATAATGTCAGATACATATTTAATTACTTCTGAGTGGTCAAGTGTAAGTGACCTCTTTGTATGCATAACCAGCTTTTATGAGCGATAAAATCAGTTCACAAATGTAAATTGAACCAAAAGCTGAAAGTAGAAGAGCAAACGCCTAGCAGTTGAGAATAGCAGATGACTTTCCTAAGCAACTTACTTCCAGATTTTTTCCGCAAATGTCCACATTTGGAGGCCCATTCTTTAAATGTTTAAAATTCAAGTCGCTGCATTTTAAAATTGCCAATATCCCTCCACTTAAAAAAAAGATCTACATCTAAGAAAGATGTAGTAAGATCAAACCAGTTAGGCTTGGTGTGTTATGAAAAAATGTGTCAATCAACTTGAAAGTCTTGCCTTTTGATTAGAAAACTCCTCATTGAGTGCTACGATGTACGTCTGAAAAAGTCAAACTATATTTCTTAATATTTGCCTTAATATAGGGATGTACATGTAATTAAATGTTTTAAAATTAATTTCACCGCAAGATATATGTCCAGTTTCAATGGAAATCCATCCCAATGGTCCTTGTAAATGCTAGTTCAACTAACTGAAATGTGTCGCTCTGTCATTCAGAAACATCGGCTTCAACAGTCAGTTTTCCTAATTTGAAACCAGAAAATGTTTTTTTAAAATCAATAACAAACACCTCTGATGTCTCTCGCGTGTCAT
The DNA here is from genome assembly GCA_949126835.1 of Anisus vortex. Classification (NCBI taxonomy): domain Eukaryota; kingdom Metazoa; phylum Mollusca; class Gastropoda; family Planorbidae; genus Anisus; species Anisus vortex. The sequence goes on along the minus strand of OX421495.1, from coordinate 50,034,634 downwards.
TGAAAATCGCCCTGCGTTCCAAGTTTGGCACGCGTGCCTTAGGTGACCGATCCCTGCCTGCAAATTTCTCCTGGATTCTTAACGTGACGGCTCGCTTGTATACTAGCACTGTCGCCTCGGTAGCACACATATTAGATTATAGGCCTGGACATCCAGGCACCACCAAGCTTGGTGAGACGGGATTTTGCGCACATTCCTTCCTCCACACCGCAGTGATTTTCGATTCCCACTGCTTTTAACCTAACCAGAAAACAATAGCCACGCAAAATAAAATTTAAAAAAAGACTATACTTTGTGGCTTTCATTGAATGTCTTAATTTAAAAGAAGATTATACATTCATTATATTTTTCAGTTTTTAACCTTTTTTTTAACACTTGAGTTGTTCAACCTAGATGCTTGTTGTTTAGTTGTTGGTGGCAACAGTTTCTATTTTTGAGCAGTGGCGGTGGAAGGGAAGACAAGTGGGGAGGAGGTGGGGGGGGGGGGTGAAATCTTAGTCCCGCAGAAAAAGTGACGCAAGGTTTTTAGTTTCCTTTTCTTTTTCCTTGTTTAGTTTTTTTAAAATAGTTTGCAATCCTTATTCTTGAGTATTTCTCGACACCCCCCGAAGACAGGAAGTACGTCAGTGGGGGGAGATAATCCTTGACAGATGGTGCATTTAAAAAACAACTACAAACAAAAAAAAAAGGAAAATAATCTCAAAGTTGAAATATTTTTGGAGGTTTTCGGTTTTTGACTGCCAGATAACGTTCTAAATTGTATTTCTTTATACTAGGTTTTAGATGATTTAGATCTATATATACATATATAAATGTACGTGAATGATTTAGATCTATATATACATATATAAATGTACGTGAATGATTTAGATCTATATATACATATATAAATGTACGTGAATGATTTAGATCTATATATACATATATAAATGTACGTGAATGATTTAGATCTATATATACATATATAAATGTACGTGAATGATTTAGATCTATATATACATATATAAATGTACGTGAATGATTTAGATCTATATATACATATATAAATGTACGTGAATGATTTAGATCTATATATACATATATAAATGTACGTGAATGATTTAGATCTATATATACATATATAAATGTACGTGAATGATTTAGATCTATATATACATATATAAATGTACGTGAATGATTTAGATCTATATATACATATATAAATGTACGTGAATGATTTAGATCTATATATACATATATAAATGTACGTGAATGATTTAGATCTATATATACATATATAAATGTACGTGAATGATTTAGATCTATATATACATATATAAATGTACGTGAATGATTTAGATCTATATATACATATATAAATGTATGTGAATGATTTAGATCTATATATACATATATAAATGTACGTGAATGATTTAGATCTATATATACATATATAAATGTACGTGAATGAATTGTTAACGTTTTTTTTTCTTGCACCAACCTATCAAAAAAAGAGCGCCGCCCTTTTTGTAATCAGAAACATAAAAACGGTAGTTATCATTTATTAACACTTGCCTTTATATAAAATACTAGATCTATATCTATGATTACAATGAATGAAAAACAAAAAACAAATGTCTAGAACATTAACTTTTTTTCCCTAAACGTTTCTTTTAAATATTAATATATATATATCATTATATGATACATATTCCAAGACACGTACAAGAGAAAATGGACTGAAGAACACAATCTCCCAACAGGAGACGACTAGCCACACCTTACCAGATACATGCAGACCACCATATCCCGACTAAGGACAGGACACAACAGACTATTAGACCACGAGCACCGAATCGGCCTAAGTCACAGCCTCTGAGTGCCCCACTGTGGAACTGGACTCCAAAATGGAGAGCACATCCTGCAATGGTGCCCACTCCACAGAGAGGCCCGGAACCAGGCCTGGCCTCAGGGAGCCACCATGGAGAAAAAAAAGCTCTTGGGCCCCAAGCCATTTCTACAAACAACAGCCCCCGGTTCATCAGAGAAACAGGACTTCCAGTCTGACACAGCAAAGGAAAGCAAAATAGAACGCTGAAGAATAAGAAGAATATACAAAAAAGTTAATTACATTTTTTACAAAATGGAATGTTTTGACTTTTGACCACAATCATTTCAATGACCGGAGCTAGAATAGGTGAAGAGAAACAGGTAGGCGTACATTTTATTTGTCAATGATATTAAATTAGGTGATCGAACCAAATTGATTCAAATTGAAGCTTCGCTCACAAGTTTTCGTGTCTACGGCCTAATAGGGCATTGTGCGGCCAGCACAATAATAATCAGCTGCCTTTACTTTTCTCAAACCCGGTAAGAATTCCTAGCCATCACCAGGATTCGAACCCAGGACATTCTGTACACTGCCCGCTACACCACCGTACCTCCTGAAAAAAAACTCTTCGTTTTCCAGTTCCTGGTGAAAAAATGTAGCTAGTTTTTTCCTTAAATGTATATCTGGCTGGCCACATTATCCCCTATTATATTTGGCACTGATTCGGGGAAATCTGGTTCAACTTCTTTTCGATCAAAATAAGACTGTATTACAGCATCGTTCTCATACATAGATAAATTCACACACATACAATAACATGCATTCACACACATGCAGTCACACAACTTCACACACATGCAATAACACACATGCATTCACACACATGCATTCACACACATACATTCACACACATGCAGTTACACACATGCATTCACACACATGAATTCGCACACATGCAGTTACACACATGGAGTCACACACATGCATTCACACACATGCATTCACACAACTTCACACACATGCAGTTACACACATGGAGTCACACACATGCATTCACACACATGCATTCACACACATGCAGTCGCACAACTTCACACACACACGGACACACACTCTCACAAATTGTATCCCTCGCAAGCTTCTCGGTATGTTTCCATTTCTCTTACTTTCAACCGTAATTAAGACTATTCTCTTATATTCTTCAGACTAGAAAAACGAGTTTATCCCACGGAAAGTGGCAAAATAAATGAGTTAAATATCCCACGACGAACTAGAGAGGGGAAGAGTGGGACGGGGGGAGATTGAGAAGAGAGAAGCGAGGGAGCGGCCAAATGCTGGCACCCAACCTTAAAGCTATTCACACACAGAAAGAAAAAAAACGCCCCTGCCACCCCTGGAACATTAGCAGGATCGAGTTTTGTTTATTCTCCAGAGATTGAGAGAGAGAGCTCGCTGGTTACGTGTCGGTGTACATTTCACATCTCTTTTTAAAAAAAACAAAAAACTTCGTTATCCTCCCCCCCCCCACCCTACGCCCCATATTTCTTTTCTCCCACCCCCCTCAACATCATCCTTCAACTTCGTTATTAGAATTAGGTAGCGCCCCCACGAATGTATGGATTAAAAAACCCAACGTGTCTGGATGTTTTTCAAAATGTCGGAGAGACATAAGTAGTTCAATGTGGAGGCCTGACCATCTGATGGTTACTGCTGGTCACATGACATACGCACTGACAATTGTGTGGTAGGTTGGGGGGGGGGGGGGAGAGGCAAACGGGGGACAGTTAAAACTACTAAAAGACGAAAGCCGGCGAAAATGTTTGTTGACCACAAAAAAATGTTTGGGACTGAAAACTAATTCATTCGCTCAATAACCTTCGATGTTGATGGGCCGGAAATACAACAATTCTAATTAAAATTCCAAAATGCGACTGTTGTAATATGCGTGGTGATAAAACGAACACTGATAACGATGAGATGGTTGTACGATCAGCACAATGCACAAAGAAGATATACCTTAACCAAATTACCATAATTAAACGCTGGTTGGTTGGAGTTGGACTGACTTATAAGTTTTACAGACAATCCTTCTTGATAGAAGATTATGACGTCCACTAGGTTTTTTAGAACATTATATCTCTAAGGTCTACTATTTGTACATTCAACAATATATATATATATATATATATATATATATATATATATATATATATATATATATATATATATATATATATAAAGCTCTGTGCGTGTGTTCAACCAATCAAATTGGTTTATATAAATACACGTGACCTCACTGTCTCATATTTAATTTTCCTCTTTACAATTTGACTTAGCACATGTGTCCTCCCTAGCTCAGTGGATAGTGTATCCGACTGCCATGCGATCGATCCAGGTTCGTTTCTCCAGTTAGTCTATACCTTTTTTAATTCTAAAAAAAAAATATTTAAAAAAAGATTGTAGATCCTCGGGTAACACCAGGAAATTAAGCTTTTTGTTCAATAAAATGACTTGCCTATTTTTAACCCGATTACAATATTTATTTTAAATTACTTTCCTAAATGTCTTCAGTAAAAAAAATATTTTTTGTTTTAATTATTAGATTTCTATCTTTCTGTTCATTGTAGTATATAAAATTGTATCTGTAGCTTATACAGGCCTGTTTTATTTCCCCCCGGGCAACGCCGGGGAATTTAGCTTGTCATTTAATATACTACTAAAACCACTTGGTAATTCGCTGCGGTCCGCAGAAAGTCAGCTGATAATAGATTATGTAACACCGCAGCGCAAAGCCTCCACGCAAACATTTCCATTAAACTTGTGTTTGTAAGCGTGTGTGTGCGCGTGTGTTTGTGTGTGTGTGCGTGTGTGTGTAACGGGTGTCTGTATTCTGTATATCTGTATGCCATTACATTTCTTTTTTTTTTTTTAATTCCAGTGTCAGAAAAATAAAAAAGTCTCACCCTTTGCTTTCGCTGCGTATGTCATCATATCCCGAGCAGTGAAGCGAGGGCGGGGGGGGGGCGGGGGGCGATGTTGGGGGGCAAGGATTGGAAAAAGGGGGTGGGTACTGGTAAGGACATTCCGTAATCCCATACATACACGGCTCATTGTCAGCTGGAAGTCATTCACATGTCACAGCCCTGCCATTCCGAGATGTCACAAACTGTCTCTTTAGTCCCACAAATTATTTCAAGCGGCAGTTTTCTGCGTCGCTCTATATTTCATCCTCTTTTCACTGGTTCACTTGTGTGTGTGTGTGTGTGTCTTTCTGTAACTCTGGAGATGTGTTTACTTCCTGTGTGACGACATTTCCTGTTTCCTGTGAGATTTCTGTTTCAATGTCTTTTGCTTGCCAATTGATATATTTCTGTTAACCAAAGTTTACTGAGTGTTTTGTTTCATTTAACTTTGTTTTTCTCCAGTGAAAGGCAGACATATTATCTTACATAATTATCACTTTTACCGCGTTTTATCGTTTCACATTATCGTCCCTATCGCCAATCTCTCCCTCCCCACTACCCATTATTTTTTCGCCCCTGTTTGTCTTTTTGCTAATGTCTTCTAGCCTAGAGAGAAAAAATATTCATTGATTGTCTTACTTTGAGGACGCCGTGGTTAAATGGCAGCGCGTTGGAGTGCCTTACTGAAGGTCCCGGGTGCGAATCATTATGAAGGCTTGGAATTGTTCCCCGCGTCTACCAAGCTTTGATGGGTACCTGATGGTAGATGTGGATAAGTAAGGCGAGCTGGGCATTTTCCTGGCCACACAATAAACTAGTTCTGAACGCCGAAGCTATTGAAAAGAAGTAGTTTTTTTTAAGTTGAGAGAGGAATTAAAGTCGATAAATAGATAAATACGTAAATAGGTAAATAGATATATAGATAAACAGATGAATAGATGAATAGATGAATAGATAAATAGATGATTAGATGAATAGATGAATAGGTAAATTGATAAATAGATAAATAGATTAATAGAAAAATAGATAAATGGATGAATACATGAATATATGAATACACGAATACATAAATACATAAATTGTTAAATAGATAGATACATAGATGAATGGTTGAATAAAAAGATAAATATATGATGGATAGATGGTTTAATCCAACTTTTCCTGGAACAGAAGAGTATTATAAGACCGACATGAACATTCGTGAGAAACACAGTTACTCAATTCAACCAACGTTGATGACTACCATAATAAATATATCTATCTAATACACTTACATACTTAACCCTGTGTTGGGCAATCACAGTTGCGCAAGCGACCCCCTACATTCATATTTAAAGTAGCCCACACCGAAGCTGACACTCCAGGACCAGGCCAATCAACGCCTGTCAGACGTCAAAAAGTAGTGCACGAAGCACTTAGCTGCGAATCACTCCTCGCGATGCATTCAATTAACCCGGCCATGAATAATATATACATTACAGAAGTAAACCAAAACAAAAAACATTACATTGATGAAATTTTTTTTTCATAATGAGAATCTAGTTTCCGTTTTAATATGTAGGTCTTTGCAAAAGATAAACAATTTTCTCTTTTATCTCTATTCTATAGTCTAATATGTATTGAATTAGTTGATGTAGAATTCTTATACAATTTAAAGAATAGTTTTGACTCCGACCAGGGTTGGATTATCGAAGGTCCTGGGTTCGAATCCTGGTCAAGGCAAAGATTTGTTCCCGTATCTGGAGGGTGTCCCTGAGTCTACCCAGCTCTGATGGGTACCTGACTCTAGTTAAGGTAAAGTAAAGTTCGGCCGAAAAAACAAAATTAATGACTAGTAACACCAGCGGCATCACCACGCAGATCAAGATTGGTGGGCAGAGTTTGGAAACAGTTAGCAGCTTCAAATACCTAGAAGCTATTGTATCCGAAGAGGGCCCCAAAACCAGAAGTAATGTCCAGGATTGCACTGACAACAGCATCACTAAAGAGGCTCAAGACAATATGGAAAGACAAGAACTTAGCCCTCAGCACCAAAATCATGCTAATGCGCTCACTGGTCCTCTCTATTTTCTTATATGCTTGTGAGTCATGGACATTAACAGCTGAGCTGGAAAAGAAGATAAACGCCATGGAAATGAGATGCTTCAGGAACCTGCTCGGTATCTGCTATAAAGACCATATCTCCAATGAACAGGTACGAAAAAGAATACATCAGGAAGTTGGAAAATATGAAGACCTGCTGGCCACAGCCAAGAAAAGGAAACTGGAATGGTATGGCCAAGTCACCAGAACCAACGGGCTTGCAAAGACCATACCGCAGGGTACCACCAGAAGAGGCAGAAAGAGAGGAAGACAAAAGAAACGTTGGGAAGATAATATCAGGGAATGGACAGGAACAAAACTGTGCGACGCATTGAGAACGGCTGAGAGACGGGAGGAATGGAGGAGGATGGTGTACATGTCATCCTTGGCGCCCCAACGGTCCAACAGGCTATGGGATATGTAGATGTAGAGAAAGTTCGGCTGGGGTTTGCACTGGCCACGAAATCCCCTAGTAGGCCGAGGCCACAGAAACTGGTGAAAGCTGCTTCATCGGCCTCATGGACCAATTGGGTCCGATAGGATACCTTACTTTATTTATGTGACAAATATCCCCCTACTCCCCCCCAACCGCCATCTCCTACCCACACAAATTACATTTTGCTAAGAAAAGGTAGCTCTTTACTTTGACACTATTCTGTAATTATTAATGTAAAAGGAGTTGGAAGAAAAATAAAACGAATTATCTACTCTTCTTTTCGGTCAACTTATTTTCGTCGGGGAGTGAGAATGGGGAGGGTGGCGCCCGATCTAATCGAATGAATAATTCCCCCCCCCCCCCACTTCGCCGCCTGCATTATAGATGAACGAGTTGCCGGTTCGGGGGTGGGGGAGGGGCTAAAAATCAAGAGAGGGCAAGTCACTCCTGTTGTATTTTGTTTTTGTTTCGGATGTCGGAAGACAAAATGAATTGTCTCCCTTTGCTCCTTCCGGTCACGCGATGTGACGTGTGCGTCACGTGTTCTTAGAAATGGCGGACTCCTGACGAGAACAATCACAATTAGAAAAATATTTTTTTTATATATTAATAGAAAAGACTTAGAGCGTCATGTCTTCGTAGTTAATGTACTCTAGACTCTAGATAAGGGGTCGGCAACCTTTTGATAATATTGTGCCAAAGAGGAATTTCTAGGTTATTCGGCGTGCCAACAGCCTAAAAGTCATCCTGCTCTTTTTTTGGAGATGAGTCCATGAATTGTGATTATAAGGAAACTTCCGCGTGCCATTGAAAATCGTTATGCTCTGCGTGCCAAGTCTGTCACGCGTGCCGTAAGTTGCCGACCCCTGCTCTAGACATTAAGGCTTCGAAGCAGGGGTCTTAAAGTAGCCACGGCATTAATAGTGTTTGTGTAGCCAACACCTCAAACAAAACATAATCAAGGTCGTATTTAGTATTGTGGCGGCCCTGTTCCCAATTTTATGTGGGGGCCCCTTGTGGCCTCGTCCATTCCTTCCTGGTTCCATATACATCAGAAAAGTGCCGTTAATTCATGTTACAGTCTGTAAAATCTTAAACTGTATGTTGCTCTTAGCTTGGTTAGACTGGGGCGCTTACAAGTGTAGGGGAATAAATAATTTTTTTTTTACATTATCAACGAAAGAATGGGGATGTCACACAAACAAATTACTTTTTGGGATGTGTGGGGGCCCCTTTCGTGTGGGGGCCCCTGTTCCAAAGGAACATGTGGAACATGCCTAAATACGCCACTGACCATAATATGAACTTTCCAATTAGTTTGGGGGGCATCCATAAAAGGTGTTTGGTATCACCTTTGTTGAATCTCTATTTCTGTTTCTTATCATTTGGGCTCAGGCTATGCGACTATCTACTATCTACTACACCCCATGGTCAATTAAATAGAGGATTCAATAAACTAGCGAGCTGATGAAATGAAAAGAGAGGGGATGGTCGAATCTAGAAAATTGACTCCTCTGACCACCCCGACCCCTTCCTACCATACCCCTTCCCCCCCTCAAACCTTTCAGCCAAACCGGCACCCCTCATCCTCCCCCCCCCCCACCGGCCCATCACTTAAACAAAACAAAAAAAAACGGGAAGCTCGACTCCACCAACTGTTTATTTGCTAACATTAACTGTGGCAAACTGAAGTTATTCTCGCGTTACAGGAGGCTGTCCCGACCCCCTTGGTCCATCGACAAATTAACTAAATAAACTCCAGCGCATTCTTTCTTTCACTCTCCCACATTCTGTCCATCTTCTCTCTTTCTCTCCCACCATTCTGTCCATCTTTCAATCTATAACAAAAAAAAGTATTTGTTTTTCTGTGTGTGTCTGTGTGTGTCTGTGTTTTTTTTTAGAAACGAAAAAGAATAAACGAAACACTTAATCCACTAGAAAATTTAGAACAAAAACTGAGATCTTGGTGGAAATCTCTGAACAGAGGCGTGTAACTTTGAAATTTTGAAGTAGGGTCCCCCTATAGTTGTATCAATTATTTAGAACTATGCGTCCGTGTGTTTGTGTGCGTGTGCGCGCGCGTGTGTGTGGGTGTGTGTGTGTGTGTGTGTGTGTGTTGGTGCAGAAGTGATTCCTCACTTTAAATCGAATCGTTATTGAAACAAGCATGGCGGTTAAGTGGCAGTATTAGAGGCGATTCAACCGGGGTGGGAGTTGAGGTTTTTTTTTGTTGTTAGTCGGGAGGGTAGAGTTTGAGGGAGGGTGGAGGCGTAGAGAGGGTGGAACGAAGAGAAGGGGGTGTCGGGTGTCGAGTCGGGTGGATCTTCTTTCATGTCACATCAGAACCTGTGCGATGGGGGAGCGAAGCTGAAATACACAACGGCAAAGATGGGAACGGGGTAGGGGGGGGGTGATATTTGAGACCAGGCAGGGAGTTAGGAGGATGAAGATGTTAAATGATAGCAATGGAATTAAAAGAAAGGAAGGAATATGAACGTTTTCAGGGATAAAGGGAGTGGTGGATGATAAATTGACTGTGGCAGTGTGTTGATGCCATGTTGTCAACCTGTCAGCTTGTCAGCAGCAGTCAACATTGGATACGTTATGTCAATCTCTAAGTCTACTAGAAACCTTTGCCGTTGGTCTACGGGGTTTTAATAAAGCATAACACAGTGTTCTCCCTGGCCATGGCGCACGAGAGATTGTGTGGCCAGCCGTCTATACTTTCCGAAACCTATGCGCACGTCGACAGGAAACATTTTACCCAAAATAGGTAACGAAAAATGCGGAAACGAAATCCTGCAACACGTGAATCGGAAGCTGGAAAAGATCAAATGTGGACATTATGGCACTGCACCGGAATATGTAGCTCTTCCTTCCCTGAACCATTCTGTACAGTCAAATTTCTGGACCCGAGAAACCCCTCAAAGACAAACTCTATGGAGAATTAATTGGCATGTATTGAAGCCACTGCACATTTTTTTTTAGCAAATATTGTACATGTTGTGTGTTTCCTAAGACTTGCATAATGAGAACGATGATGATAAAGATGATAACTAGACCTGAAAGCGAATGTCTCTTTTAAGGGAGATAAAAGAGCCCGAGATTACTCTATTAGGGCTCGGAGAACGAACTCTGCTGTATCTCGCAAGGATTGATACATTACCATAAAGGTTCGGTAGTGAAAGATTTTCTGTTCCCATCTCCTCTCTAAACTCATGCAAGGCCGAAGAGTCAAACAGCATGTGCTCTACCGTTTCTTCTGCGCCCCTAAAGTTTCGACACCAGGTGGGGCCTAAGCCTAGTAAAGTAAGCCTCTATCGGACAGTTCCCAGTGCGGAATTAAGCTATTGTTCGAACTGTCCCCATCTGCGGAGCTTCCGCCACGGGTCAGCTCAATTTGGCCGTTTTAGAAGATTCCGCCGCGCACAACGGCCTTTGCCAGACTCGTCCCAGCTCGTGCACCACTGGAAGATGATAACCAGAGTGTTTCTATATGTTCCCGCCATACCACCTAGTCTCATTTAACTCTTCCCGTACCGACCTACTTCTATCTATGCTGCCTTCAGTTCCGCTATATACGCGCCCGGGGACTGTAAGGGTTAATATCTGAAAGATAAAACACTAACTAAATCAACCAAACCTCTGGAATAATAGTTTTGTATCATGTGTTTGTTGATCAAATTACTGTTTGCTCTGTGTACTTAACTTCTAGACACAAGGCGTTTTGATGGCTGTATGGATCAATGAATTGACGAGAATAGTGGACTCTGGGATAGTGTAAAAAAATATGTGTAACGTAATACTGACGCTACAACTGAGCGTTATGTAAACTTTGAGTTTTTTTTGTTTTTTTTTGTTTTTTTACATAGAAACGCGCTAACTTTTTGGACTTCGGTCGAAACCGAAACTACATCGAAAGAGGCCATCTGCCTACTCTCGGCGCCGAAACCGTAATCGAACTACGGTCGGCCTCTATTTTGATGATGATTGAAAATGTTCACATTTTATGGTAGGTAAAAAAAAATTTTTTTATTCTACTTAAAGACATCTCATGGAATTAAATACAAACCTGCATAATCTTCTCACACACTCAAAGATCAATACAGAACTCCAGACACCTGGAGACAAAGATCTACCACTGTTCCGTTTCCCGTAATATCCAGTTAAATAACACCTGGAAGACACAACTAAAGAAAAAAGAACTGTCAACTGCAAGGTAAGGAGGAGGGTGTGCGGGGGGGGGGGTAGTGGAGTGAGAAAATATCTCAATCAATTGCAGGTATGTTTAGCCTTAAACGTTTAATAGGCTGTTTCGCGAATTCAATAATATATATGGATGAAACGCTAAATGCCAGACAATCCATTGGGATAACTTTCTCTTTGTGATGGATGTGAAGATTTTATTGTAGTTCTTAACACAATCGGATGAAATATGTACATTATATTCTTTTTTTTTTTGTTTGTTTTTTTTTCAAAGAAAAGACGAATTTCGCAAGTTTTACAAGTCAAAGATTAACAGTCTGCTCTGTCTTAGGAATAGGTAGTTCCATTCTGGAATTTGAAGCCAAAGATATCATTGCTAAAAAACAAAAACACAATAAAACAATCAATGATCGCTATTGTTTTTAATGATTATAATCTTTGATAAAAATACACTTTTGAAGTTATCACATAAAGCTGCTGTAGCAAGAGAATGCTGTACAAAAAATCGTTGCAAGATAAAAACGAATATTCTGGTTCTGTTATAATTGTATGTCGTATTTTTGTGTAACGTATGCCTTTTAAGTTTTGTTTTTAGTTAGTGCAATCATCCTATGACATCTGTTTTGGTGTCCACAATCATCCCATGTCATCTGTTTTGGTGTCCACAATCATCCAACGACATTTCTTTTGGTGTCCAAAATCATCCAACGACATCTCTTTCGGTGTCCACAATCATCCCATGAAACCGTGAAAATACCTTTCTTTTCAATCTGTTATTGTTATGAACTGTACATTGGTGTAACTAACTAAACGTGTGTTATCTTATATATGATACAGCGACTCAATACTGCTGACCAATTTTGCCCCCAACGACACGACACATGACACAGTGACATCCAACGGAGCGGCATGGTCTCCGAAATGACACATGTCATTTGCACCTACGATCGGGAGGTGGAATATCGATATATGACGTCACTTTTACGTCCTGCAATTGCGCCGTTCATCCCAGTCAGTGAACCGGCACAACGCCCCCCCTCCCCCGTGTCGCTCCCGCCCTCCCTCCCTCTCCCCCCCCCCCCCATTATTTCATCCCTGCTCTCGGAATCTTTTCAGCCCCTCAACACCAGAGCTCTCTCAACTATCTATCACCCAGTGCTCAGATCGCTATGTGGAAATTATCCACAATCTAAGAAATGGGTTTGTGTGGGGTCGGGGTGGGGGAGGGAATTGTGTATATGCGTATTGATAGAAAGGAAAGAAACGGAAGTGAGAAAGTAAGAGAAAAAAGTAAGAAAGAAAAACACACTCGCCAATTATATATTACATATCCCACGAAGTACAATTACAGATTACATTTCCCTGAAGCAGGAGCGCTCTCTTCAGAGAGAACCATGAAGAAGATGAGAGAGAGAGAAAAGAAAAAAAAAGGGTATAGAATCTAAACTGTTGAGAAATATTGCATTTTCATTGACCGGCGGTCCGGCGCAAGCAGCGGGGGAAAGATGTTTGTAGGGTCTAATAGGTTCAGGCTGTTTCCATTAAGTCGTTCTCTCAATCCTGTAGAACTGGAAGATGTTTCTATAGAGTGGACATTCTGGGTCGGTTGTTTTATGGTTGTTGTTGTTGTTTATGTTGGGTTTTGTGTGTCAAGGTAATGGTTGATGTTTGGTTTGCGGATGGGTCGAGATGTTTAGAAGAACATTTATATATGTGTGTCTACATTCTATTTGTATCTTTGTATCTTTGTATCTTTGTATCTTTGTATCTTTGTATCTTTGTATATTTGTATATTTGTATATTTGTATATTTGTATATTTGTATATTTGTATATTTGTATATTTGTATATTTTTATGTTTGTATATTTGTATATTTGTATATTTGTATATTTGTATATTTGTATATTTGGATAATTGGATATTTGGATATTTGGATAATTGGATATTTGGATATTTGGATATTTGTATCTGTCTTTGTATCTATGTATCTATGTATCTGTGTATTTTGTATCTGTGTATCTTTGTATCTGTGTATCTTTGTATCTGTGTATCTTTCTTCAATTATTCTATCTTTATATTTTTCTATCTTTCTATCTATCTTTCGTCTATTATATCCTATTTCTTATATTCTATCCCTTTATCTTTCTGCTGCCTTTCTATCTTTGTATCTTCTTATCTTAATAAGCTTATCAATCTTTCTAACTTACTACTTTTCTGTTTTTCTATCTTTCTATGCTTTTATCTTTCTATCTTTCTATATCTATTTTTCTTTCTCTCATTCTATTTGTCATTAATCTCTGTATCTATGTGTCTATCTATATATTTATCTTATATGGCACGATACTACCTCCGATTTGACTAGATTTGTTAGATTGTAATTTATAATGACCTTTTGTTTGTTGCAATAGAAGAACCATTTTCTATCTTTGTATCCAATACGCTTTCTCTCAATCCATCCCTTTTCTCTCTCTCTCTCTCTCTCTCTTCCTCTCTCGCTCTCTCCCTGGCACGCGTTTATTCTCCCTCATTCTATCTCTCCATCTAGCGTGCCCTGTAAGACAATCACACGTATTCGCTATTTAAAATCCTAGCGGTAAATGTCATTAAAATTGAGACAAAGGCCGATCTCGTGGTATTGAATTGATAATAATAATATTTGAAACGAAAACAACTTGAAGAAAACACGTAGCCTTTACAACCGTATTGTTGGGATCTAAATGTCACACACGCACACACACACAAGCGCACTCACACACACATACAACACACTCACACACACACACACAGGCATACACGCACACATACAGGCGAGTTTGAACATATTTTGAAATATTACTTGATGATTATACAATTATGTTTAATCACAAAACGTATAGGCTACAGCTATAGGCATCAACTAAAGGCTACTGTTACGTCCACAATCCCCTTGTGGCCAGAGCTGTGTAGATCTTGCTGATAATTCTCGTTAGTCCTAGGGGAGACTTTAATTATTAGTATTTATGTTTCAGTATTACACGAACTCTTCTTATAGTCCTGGGCACAAATTCAGTATTTGTATTCCAACATTTCCTTTCTTGTAAATTATGGTAGTAGATAAATCTTATAGTAATGTATACAACACAATAGGATAGTAACTTGACAAAGAAGCTTCAGTGTAACTGTTGTTGATAGTTTATTTCAGGTGGTATGTTCAATATATACAATATATCTATTATGTACAGTTAGAATAAAATAGTGCAAACACAAACGTTCAAAGGAACATATTTTGAAAAACTCACTGTCTTTCAGACAAAACAAATCATTAAATACTATCCGAGTGGTGCAAGGGATAGACCCATTACCAGTAGGGGTGAAAATCATGGTATCATTACAAAACTCATAACAAAAACGATAGGAACTTCCCCTATTAAATAATGAGTCGTTCCCAGACTCTGAGAATTTGAGATCAACACAGAATCCCAGCATTACCTAGAACCTTTCGTCTTCCTACTAAACGTCCTAATATTGCGTGTAGTAAGAAAAGAGAGAGAGAGGAGAATAAACATTGCGTGTTCCAATTCTTGGAAAAACAATATACATGACACGCCCCCACCCAATGAAAGAAATAATGTACCATAATTACCCAAGTAATACTCAACATGGTACATTTTTCGTACTTAACACTATCGTTTTAACAACCAACAATCAATGGAAGATTATAAGACAATTTAAGCAAACATGGCTCACTGGCACAACTAAATTATAAAAAGTGTCACTACCCAATGGTAATTGTGATTATAACGTGATGGACAAATATTTCGCCGTTAGTATTAATATTAACTAATGTCTCAACAAGTACAAATAATTCAAAAATATTCTAGTCATTCTTATTTTAACTATGTACAGTTGTGTGGATTTCCACCAAAATTTGCAAAAAGTCTTAATCTATTTAAACAAATATAACATTGCTCAAACTCTGTCAATTTTCAACAGTTTACTTCTAATATACAAACCAAAAAATAAGTAATACATAACTCGAATCAAACTATAGGTTACTTCCCCTTTAAATTACAGTGTCAACTTGACATTAACAGGGTGCATACCTAGGATGATGATACTTCCCCTTTTCTCAAATATGAGGAGAAAATACGCTCTAGTTACGATTACCACAGTAATCTCAATATTAAAATGTAATCCACTATTATGCGTTTTTGGCAAATTTGAAAGTTTAATATAAAAGATTGTTCAGGGTTGAATGAGTGCCCACCTTTAGGTACCTTTGTTTCCCTCCATTCCCGGATATATGGAATATATAACAACCTATATACAACATAGTGAATATCCACTAGTTTTTCCCATTCTATTACCATGATATAACAATTTAGCAATAGATTTCCAATATTATCTATTAATTTATACCAATTAAGATTACATCTCTTTCTAAGATAAAAATTGTACATATTATTATTTAGTTCCATTCATTAACTAAAATAAAACAAGATAATAAATCAACTAGCTCAAAGTTTTCCCACTTAATTGCATGTGATGACAATTACTTTTATCCATCCATATCAAGTAAATACGTGCATATTATATATTTATTGCATCATGCATCAACATTTAAATGGAATTTCTTTTCCATAATCAAATGAATTTAAAATATATCAGAACATCAATATTATACATGATTATAAGAATTATTAATACTTTCAAAAGACTTGACTTCTGTATGATACAAGTATTCTATAGGTATTCCATAATCAAAATTCAAACGAATGATAGGTTATCATGACACATGATGAATAAGTGAGATGATCTGAAAAAGTAGTATAGGGTTATTCAGTCAATCATGTAGCACCCGAGATAGAGTATCAGCTATGACCTTGTCTCTATCTTGTCGATGATACGGGGAATGGGATACCAGTCGGTCTTTGTCAAATTACTTAATTTCCCAAAGTCTCTATAAAACTGCAGTGTGTGGTCGGCTTTTGGTACCATCACACAGGGTGTAGACCATTTGCTATCACATTTTCCTCCTATGTCATCTTCTAACATATACTTTACATTTAATTTAATATGCTCAGGTCTGATGGGGTCAAATGGATGCTGTTTAATAGACCTGGCACTATTGGTTAACACTACATCGTGCTCTATGACATGTGTCCTACTGGGAACATTTGTAAACATTGACTTATTTTCATGCACCAGCTCAATAATCTTCTCCTTATCTTCTACCGGAGGATGTTCTAGCCTTGTATCTAAACTCTTAAGGGCATCTGTATTATTAAGTTTACTTTCTGCAAACTTATATTCTATCCTAGATAAATCCGTCGGGACTCTAGCTAACGAAATCATGGGGACCTCCCGTGGTTTACTCTTTTCCCTGGAAACATAGGGCTTAAGCAAATTAATATGGCATACCCTCTGCTTTTGTCTCCGGTCAGGAGTCTTTATCAAATAATTGACCTCGCCAAGCTTTGACTCTATCTCATAGGGTCCACTAAACTTTGCACTTAAAGGCTGATTTTGCAAAGGTAGAAACACAAGAACTTTGTCACCTGGTGCAAAAGTTCTAGCTGTAGCTTTACGGTCATAGTTCTGTCTCATACGCTCCTGCATCTGTGGAAAATGAATCTTCACATGGTTAAAAGCATGATAAAGCCTATTTTTAAATTTATCTACATATGACAAAAGTCCAATCGGTTCACTGTCCGTTAGCCAAGTTTCATGTAGAAGTTTCAACGGACCTCTGACTGAGTGTCCATACACAAGTTCGAATGGGCTAAACCCCAGGGATTCCTGAGTGGCCTCCCTTGCAGCGAACAGTACATAAGGCACACCCTTATCCCAGTCTTTCTCGTTTTCATAACAGTACTTTTTAAGCATCGATTTTAATGTCTGATGAAACCTTTCCAGAGCTCCCTGGCTCTCAGGATGATAGGCATTTGATAGCCTATGGCTTATCCCTAATTGTTCCATGACTTGTTTGAAAATGTTCGAAGTAAAGTTAGTCCCCTGGTCGGACTGTACTGTCTTCGGTAGGCCATAACGTGTGAAGAAATTTGTCAGGGCGTCTACCACCTTCACTGTTGTTATGTTCCGCAACGGAATGGCTTCCGGGAAGCGAGTGGATGAACACATGACTGTGAGCAGGTATTGAAAACCGGCTTTTGTTTTCGGCAACGGGCCCACGCAATCAATGAGTATACGACTGAATGGTTCGTCGAACGCTGGTATCGGCTGGAGTGGAGCGACAGGAATTCGTTGGTTAGGACGTCCTACCATTAGGCATACGTGGCAAGTCTTGCAGTATTGTTCGACATCTCTTCTCAGTCCTGGCCAGTAGAAGTAAGGGAGGATACGGTGGTGCGTTTTTCGGACTCCCATGTGACCAGCGAAAGGAAGATCATGCGCCATACGCAGTATATCTTGACGATAGCACTTAGGTATTACAATCTGGTGAATACTGTCCCACTCGTTTGTACCTGAGTTGAGCGGTTTCGACTTTCTCATCAACACTTCATCTTTCATGTAGAAACATTCCGCCATTGCATCTGCAGTCTTTTCATCAACAGCTTTCATTCTGAGTTGCATTATTACTTCGTCATTCAATTGTTCTTTCACCAATTTCTGCTTTGGTGACAAAATGTTATCGTTCTCGGTTGCATCACCAGTTGTTAGTTCAGCAAAGAACGTAGCACTTAAATCGATGTCAGGTGTTTCTGTTATCACTGTTTCATTCGCATGTGTGTCTTCAGAACAGACAAACACATCTTTCGTTGCACTACACGGCGTAGCAGGAGTCTTTACCGACTTCTTTTTATGCATTGCTCTTGTCAGTGCACATGTTGGGCGTTCATTGGCAGGACGTAGGTTTTTGTCCTCCGCCATCTTTGTCTCCAACACTTTAACCATGGGCTCGACAGTGACTCTGCCGCCCATAATGTCATTTCCTAATATCATGGAAACGCCTTTGACGGGTAGTGCGCGCCACACTCCCACTACGATGTTACCTGTAAAAATATCCGACTCGAGTTTTATTCTGTGCAGTGGAGCTTCCACAGCCTCCATACTAGCACCTCTCAGCACAACAGACTCACCGGTACTGGTGGCATCCGTTAACGGCACACTGCCCTCCAGGATCACGCTGACAGCAGAACCCGTGTCACGTAATATCTGTATTTTCTTCTTGCTGAGTACATCGACTTCTGTCGACACTGTCCCCTCGTAGACAAAGGGTCGAGAATCGGATAGGTCGTCCTCTTCCGGGACTTCAGGAACCATCTGTTCCTCACGGCCTTCTGAAAGCATAATAGATTGAGTACAGCTATTCTCTTTTACCTTAGATAGACTGTTCTCAAAAACCATCGACTCCACAACTATGGGCGATGCCGGCCGCATTTCTTTTGAGTTTCTTGACCCTGTGTTGCACACTTCTTCTGTCTGCTTGCTATCTTTCTGCACTCTGGCACAGTGTAGAATAGCACCTTGCTTCTTGGTAAGGATCCAACAATCTTTCTTCATGTGGCCCTCTATCTTGCAATTGAAACATACCACCTTTGCTTTATTTACATCTGTCTGCTTCCTGAAATGAACTAAGTTACTATTATTATTTACACCACTGTTCTTATTATTGTTTTCACTTGTCTCTTTTGGTTTACTAGCCTCCTTGGGCTCTGGTTTGTGCACTTTGGGTTTGTCAGCATAATATGGCTTTATGCTGGCGTGAATTATGGCATAGTTATCTGCCAATCTAGCAGCTTCATGCACATCTTCAACCCCTCGGTCTGAGATGTGGGTTTTAATATCCACTCGAATACAATCATTGAATTCCTCAAACAATATTAGGTTCTTGAGTTTATCAAACTCACTTACATTCTGTGACCTTAGCCACTGTTCTAACATTTTCTCCTTTTGTCTCAAAAAGTCTACATGAGTTTGATCATATGCCTTCTTTCTGTCTCTAAATAGCTTTCTATATTTTTCTGGTGTCAGGGAATAACTTTTTAGCACCCTATCTTTGATTACTTCATAGTCATTTATTTCCTCGGGTGTTAAACTCAACACTACGTCCAATGCTTTTCCTTTGTTGAGAGTTGACCTTAACAATAAAGCCATCTTATCATCAGGGAACTGATAATCTACAGCTATCCTCTCAAAAAGCAAAAAGAAATCTTGAACATCTTCTTCTCTGAATATAGGCAAGTGTTGCTTCATTGCGCTAATATCCATACCATTGCTGTCCCTACGATGGTCAGGAATGTTCATGCGTGCCATCTCTATCCTTTCTCTGCTTTCAATCCTAATTCTTTCATTTTCCCTTTCAGTTTCTATCCTAATTCTTTCATTTTCCCTTTCAGTTTCTATCCTAATTCTTTCCAATTCCATTCTCTTCATAGCTAATTGGAATTTTAGGTTTTCACTCAACCCTTCATCTTCATCATTGTTTGATGATCTAGATGACATATTTCTTACCTCGTCTCCGTGGGCAATTACCTCGCCCCCACTGGGAGCTACATAACCTTCATTGATATCGTTCTGTCCCACTTCAACTACACTACCAGTGTTCATGGCATTCTGCCCGTTCAAACATGTCATAATTTCTTTGGTCAAACGATTACGATTAGGTCTTGCCTGTCCTGCCTCAATCCCAAAGGACTCAGCTAATTCTTTTAGTTCAGCAAATGACATGGCATTAAGTTCCTCACTTGATATATTCGAAGCCATAGTATAGCGTTCGAAATATTTGTTATAGTAGAGTAGTATATATTGTATAATAAAATATAAAGTTCCAACTTACGATTTGTCCAGAAATTTGCACAATATAATATTAAACACTTCGTGGAATCTTCACACTTCCCAAGGAATAAAAACGCAAACCAGTTCTCTCCTCTTTTTAAAAAGAATAGTTTCACAGTCCTGAAAACGAAACACAAATATGCCGCTCTCAGTACTACTAATGTCACAAAATATTTAGAGGTCAGGAAAAAATATAACTCAAATTTTCCAGACGAGATCAACAAATTTTTTCCAATCCTAGATCAAGAAAAGTAGAACTCAAATCTACCGAACGAGACTACCAAATCTTGTCAATCCTAGGTCAGGAAAAGTAGAACTCAAATATACCGGGCGAGACCACCAAATTTTGTTACGTCCACAATCCCCTTGTGGCCAGAGCTGTGTAGATCTTGCTGATAATTCTCGTTAGTCCTAGGGGAGACTTTAATTATTAGTATTTATGTTTCAGTATTACACGAACTCTTCTTATAGTCCTGGGCACAAATTCAGTATTTGTATTCCAACATTTCCTTTCTTGTAAATTATGGTAGTAGATAAATCTTATAGTAATGTATACAACACAATAGGATAGTAACTTGACAAAGAAGCTTCAGTGTAACTGTTGTTGATAGTTTATTTCAGGTGGTATGTTCAATATATACAATATATCTATTATGTACAGTTAGAATAAAATAGTGCAAACACAAACGTTCAAAGGAACATATTTTGAAAAACTCACTGTCTTTCAGACAAAACAAATCATTAAATACTATCCGAGTGGTGCAAGGGATAGACCCATTACCAGTAGGGGTGAAAATCATGGTATCATTACAAAACTCATAACAAAAACGATAGGAACTTCCCCTATTAAATAATGAGTCGTTCCCAGACTCTGAGAATTTGAGATCAACACAGAATCCCAGCATTACCTAGAACCTTTCGTCTTCCTACTAAACGTCCTAATATTGTGTGTAGTAAGAAAAGAGAGAGAGAGGAGAATAAACATTGCGTGTTCCAATTCTTGGAAAAACAATATACATGACACTACAGTTAAGGCTGCAGCCAAAGACTACATTAAAGTCTGCAGCCAAAGGCTACAGCTAAAGGCTACAGGTAAGGCTACAGCTAAAGGCTTTCATCTATAGGCTACAGATCTATGCTACAGATATAGGCTACAGCTATAGTCTATACTTGTGTCATAAAACTATAGTCCCTTTCCCTCTCCATTCCCTCACTTCACGACATTGCATGACATCATTCATCGTCAGACCAGCCAACACGTTTGTTTTTGCTGTATGCCTGTGTTAAGGATGTACTCTCATCGTAAGCCAGAAGACTCCGATCATGCAACACAATCCACGCCGGAGACGGTAACGACATATTCCTACTAACAACAACATGAAGGGGGGGGGGGCTTGCTGGGCGTCACCGAGTGGCACCTCCCACTAATCGATACCGGACACTGTTGATACGCCTCTGAAACTCTGTATCTCATAGCATTGATACATGTTGTTATCCTTCCCCTTGCGTAGACCCGATAAAAATGTATAGTCAAAGTAAAACACATACTTATTACAACGACAAAGCAGAGTCTTTATTCCATCATCATTACTTTTCTAAAGTTGAAGTAGACCGAGGGTAAGAGAGGGGCACAACTCTCGTGAGCAGCAATGGACGTCAAGCGTCGCCTTCTTCTTCTTTTTCTTCTTTTTGTGTATAATCTCCCCTTGTTTCACGCGCTAAGCGGCAAAGTTCCCCCTAGCTCCGCCCACCGAATCAATACCGGCTAAGCAAGGCAGCTGAGAGGCTCTCTCTCTCGTGAAGTCCCGTCTCCACGTTGACAACCCGAGCCGACGGTCGAGGGAAACGAAATAATATTCCCTAGTTAACGGTGGTGAAATAAGACCAGCGCGAAAACATCAAAAACAAACAAAAAAACTGGGAGAGTTTGATATATCAAGGATTCTATTTACCCGTCGACACATTTTCACTATGACTGCAATTTGATTTCACGTTTGATATGAAATTGTGTTGTTTATCAAACTACTCATTTTTTTTTGTAGGCTCTCAAATGTTTCCAGTATTTCAAAGAAATGGTTATTTTTTTTTAAAGGATATTTTTCAAAATAAATAGTAAAGAAACAAAAAGGCCAGATATTTTTTTAAAAAAATGCCAAATTTTATTTTTTATTAAGCCAAAAGTAAAAGAGCCAGAAAAAAAAAAGCCATGTCAGAAACGCATCAAAAGCCAGATAAACAAGCCAGATTGTTTTTCTTCTTCTTCTATTAGCCAGTCTGCAGAGCAGTTTGCTCTCTTGCAGTCAATACCAAACAAACATATTTACATGTCCCTTTTTTTTTAGTTGTTCTGTATTGCTGTATAGTGTGTTGGTAATAGTAGGTTGAGGGGGAGTAGTGTGTGCCTCATGTTGATTAGCTTAGGACAATCAAGTAGGAAGTGGTTTACAGTTTCTTGTGGTAAGTGACAGTGACTGCAGTGGGGGGGGGGGGGTGTATTGGGTTTATTCTATTGAGGTGTGAGTTGAGGGCTATATGTCCTGTTCTTAACTGAAAAAGAAAACAACTGTTATCATTTGGCAGCAAGAAACCAAGATTCCAAGATTTCAGAAAGTTTCAGGCTTGAAGGGTCATCTGGTCAACTGCGCCACAAGGAGCTATATGGTACGTAGCTCAAGAGAGGCCCATGAACGACGGAGCAGAGTTTGCCGCGAAAAATAGTATGATGATGGACGAGAAAGCGTTTCGGTTTTGGCCGAAGGTGTCGTTAAGCTTTCGGTTTCGGTTGGCCTCTACTGCACATAATCTTCCTTCTAGAACGAACGTCTGTAGCTTGTCAGAGAAATGAATGTGGTGCACACACAGGGTTCAGTGAAAGCCTTATCCGGTCCTTGTATTCACGGCAGGATAAAACGGGAAAGGAGACATCGTTCGCATGGAGATAAATACAAGCCTAAGTGGCTTACGCGGTGGTCTTGCGGTATAGAGTTGAATTATCACCACATTAAAACTTCCAAGTGGAACTCTTTCGGTAAAGCAGGGTGTTCTTTCTGTTCGTGCGGGACACTCTTAGTAGATGCATAATGGGGTCCACAAAGTCCCTCCTACTCATAAGCTTTCATTGTCAGGAACGATGGATAAGCCTCATTATAATAAACTCACACACAATGTATCAATATATATAATTACCCTGTTTTTTTTTAATCTATTTGATTAATATATATATATATAATATATATAAATATATATATATTATATCAGCTATATTGCTTAATTAGATAGTTTATTCTATAAATAAACGTTTTACTAATATGTTAAGGTTATAACCTGTAGCGCCATTACAAATATTCTGAGTGTTGTCCCTTTAAAAAATGTTTTCAAATTATGTTGTTGTTTGATCTCTCCGGGTTTTCCCGTACTGTGAAAGCTTGTTATGTTTTTATTGTTTCTTATTTTTCTTTGTTTTGTTTTCTTTTTAATTGTCTTTAATTCTTTTAACAAAACCTATTGTAGTCATTCGTTTCTCCGTCATTTTAACGGGCATGACTACTAGTATATATATATATATAATATATATATAATCTTACCATTTTCTTTTATTCTATCTCTCGTTAATCGTACATCACCATTTCCTCTGTATTTTAAAAGTATATTCTTTTCTACATTTTTTTTGTCATTCTTTCTTTCTCTACCTCTCTAAATTATTATTTTCTCTCGTTCTCTCATTCATTCTTATAAGGCCTATCCATCGAGTGGATAAAACAGCTTCGCGCCGTTCCATTACCTTACATTTCTCTCACTCAGTCCATCTTTATCTAATTCAATTTCCCCCACTTAACGCTTTCTTCTTTTCATTCATTTTCTTATTCATTCTCTCTCTCTCTCTCTCTCTCTCTCTCTCTCTCTCTCTCTCTCTGTCTACTTCTGTCATCCAGTTCCCAGTTCCCAACAACTAATTACACACACACTCACAATGCCGTCACAATGATTATCCGCTACTTGCTGTGTTGGGCGTTCGGTGCTCTTCTAAGTGTCTGCATTCACGTGTGTGTGGGTGTGTTTGAGTGTGCGCGTGTGAGCGTACGTGTGTAAGGGTCAATCAATGGTGCTTTAATGTGAAAACGTGTAGCATCGTACGTGTTTACGTGTGCTAATACTTTACACGGGTGTGTTTAAGTGCTCATGGCGGCTGTTTCTAGATCTATTCTTTTGTTTTGTAGTATAGTTATTGTTTGTCTTCTCTTGTCAGTCGGTCATTCTGTCGGTCTGTCGTCTGTCCGTCTGTTCGTCTATCAGCTTATCAGTTTGTCGGTCTGTCTGTCGGTCTGTCTGTCGGTCTGTCTGTCGGTCTGTCTGTCGGTCTGTCGGTCTGTCGGTCTGTCGGTCTGTTGGTCTGTCGGTCTGTCGGTCTGTCAGTCTGTCAGTCTGTCATTCTCTTTATCAATATACCTCTTTGACTCTATGTCTATGTATCTGCTTCTCTAGGTCTGTTATCTTTGATAGACAATATATTTTACCTATCTACTCGGTCTATCTCAACTTTATATTGAGTCTGTTGAAAGTACTGACAATGCCAAAAGTCCTGACATGACAATTCTGTCAAAATCATTAGCAGTACTGTCATACTCGAAGACATAACTGCCAGTGTCACCGACACCTTTTGTCAAATTCAATGACACCGCCTTGGTCCGTAAAACTATTGTCAACTGCATGACCTTACTACTCACCATCTATCGGCTTAATTAATCTAGAAGTATAGTTATTGAATTAACATTCGGTGGCCCCAGGTTCGAGTCCCAGTGGTCAGTTGTTAGCGCCAGCACGCCCTGAACCGAGAAACCGATTTGATGGGATCCACGCTACCAACGGAATGGCCATTAAATCTTGCCTAGGCGTTGTGCTGCCCACACAATCATCCCCCGATGCTCCGCGCGTCGTGAAAATAATCGATGCTCACCGGGGAAAGCAGCCATGTTGCCGCCAAACGTCCTAACTATCGGGGCGTATAGTCTCCCCCAGTAAACGTGTATAATCGTCCTCCATTAACGATTTGAACTCACGGACGTGTTTCAAAAAGTATTTTTTCTTTGTAAAGTGGCATGACATCACTTCCGGTTCTAATTTGACATTAATCCATTTCTTTGTTTTAAATATATATAATATTTTATGTTTTCTGTGAATCTATTCTATTTAATATTTTTTATATTTAATAGTTTTTCTCCTTAAAATTAAATGATCCACATTAGGTTTTGCAATAAATTTATCTGAGGTTAACAACCGCGTCAACAACTCTTTCATAGACATATGCACCAACGGTTAACGATCCAAGTGATTGCATAACGACCACGGCGTTTGTTTTTCTTCCACTCAAGGTCTCAGTCCTACGATATAATATATATTTTTTCTATTTTTCTCAAATTAATATCTTTATTTTTAAACAGTGGTTTCTCGTAACTGATTGGTTTATTTACTACCGGAAATAACCTAAAAAAAAAAGAAAGAAAGAGCCAATTAAAAAACAAAAAAAAAAAAGGCAACCAATGATATGTTGCTCGTTTTCTAAAAATACTTCTGACTCTACCGACCTTCAAAGAACAGTCATCCGAGAACTCACCATCAAATAAGTGGTGTATATATAGACTTTAATCATCGGGTAGATCATCCAAGTAGAGCGAAGATCATAGACATAGAAATCTAGAGTGAGTAGTCGCTCAAAGTTCTCTAAACGTGGCGAAATCGATTACACGGGAAACGTAAAAAGAAAAAAAAAACAAGATATGGTTATACAGTATCGAATACTTTTGCGTTAAACACCGAGGATGAGGGACGAGGGCGGTGGGGGGGGGGGGGGGGGGAGGGCACATACCTTTCTCACTATTTCGAGTTTGATAATCGCAGTGCGCGCGCCCCCGTACCGTATCATTTTCTCGTGAGTATTAGTACGGATGCCGATTTTGGTAGTGTTGGAAATAGTAAGAAGGGTTAAAGTTGGGCTAACCATACCATAGTCAAGGTAATTAAAACGCTGAATCGGAATGGAAGGAAAAACACAAGCCCGCACACACACACACACACACACACACACACTTACACACACACACAATTGTACAAATGATAGGAAAATTACACGTAAGATCTCAGTCTGTTATCTGAAAAGTAATTTTAACCCTCTCGCTCCCTCCCTCTCCCCCCCCCCCATCAATTTGCCACCTGGTTGTAATATAAACCGCGCGGTTGACAAATGGACACCTTCGCGTAAAGTGTTATTGTCAGAGTTTAGGAAAGTGTTTATTTTAGGGTGGCAGTACGGGCTATTTTTAGATTCTCTGCACAGTTCTGTTTTCTTGGTCTGTTTTTTTTTTTAAATATATTTTAGTTTTGTTTTTGCATTGTTTGTCTGTGATTGTGTTGAATGTCTACACAGTTGCAAGCGATTAAAAATTTTGACAGAAATGTCCACTTCTGGTGTGATTTATTTACTAAACCTTTTTTTTTTTTTGGGGGGGGGAGGGTCCACTTTTTTCAAATTTGACCGCCAACACCACATATAAAAAATATAACAATGTTGTCACGCCCAAAATCTGTTTTTCTTGTTTAATTTTTTGAATTTTGCGTTGTCTATAACGCAGGGATCGGTAACTTTTTGATAAAAGCGTGCCGAAGTGGGATTTATAATTCATTCAGCGCGCCGACAGCCCTAACAGTCATCCTTCTTTTCCATTCATTTTCTTGTTGAAGAGACTTGGATTGCATTTTTTGGGGGGCGTCTTTTGCGTGCCATTGAAAATCACTCTGCGTGCCAAGTCTGGCACACGTTTTTTAGGTTGCCGACCACTGCTGTAACGTATAGTGGAATAAGTTCTTGTTTCTCGGTGTTCTTGCACCATGGGATTGTATGTACTTGAACACTTAGCGATGTACCGAAGGTCCTGTGTTCGAATCCTGGTGAAGGCTAGGATTTGTTCTCGGGGTCTGGGGAATATCCTTGAGTCCACTCAGCTATGATGAGTACCTGACCTTTGTTGGGGTAAAGTAAAGGCGGCTGGACATTATGCTGGCCACACAAATCCCCTTGTATGCCGTGGCCACAGAAACTGGTGAACGCTACTTAAGCGTCCATATGATCAATTTGGTCCAACGGGTACTTGACTTACTCACTACATACACACAGGCCCCACGAGAGGGGGGTACAGCCGGTACGCCGTACCGGGGCCCATAAGAGTTTAGGGGGCCCATGAATATTACAATTTAAAAATAAATTGGCAATTACGCTAGTATTTTTTAATTGTTGCTATTGTGCTAAGTGGAGATGCCGCAAAACCCCCTACAATATCACGTGGCGCTGGGGGCCCTTCATTTTGGTTTTCTTTGAATGTGTACTTGAACATTTTGTTAAATATGCAAAGATGCTTCTAGCTGTAATTATAGGGCCTAATTATTTTTGATACCTGGTAGCATTTAGGATTTCTTTTTTATTATTTTTCCCCCGAGACACTTACAAATATAGACCTATGAGCCTTACAGGATTACAGTTCTCCCTGTTAGCTTAGTAGCCTAGGCCTAAAAGTCAAACTGCTCCATTATACTTTTTAAAAATTATTTTTATAGGACAATTAATTATTATTTTAATTCCGTAGCAAGACCAAGGACAAAAGCAAAGGAGATTATTTATACAGAAAATCGTAAAGACGTTTTATATTTAATTAACGTGTTTTAGATTATCATCCTTTTTATTTGCATTTATATCAAATACAATAATTCAATACTACAATACTTTCACATTTATGGTAAATATTGTCTAATCATTATCATTTGGTAATCAAGATGAGGATCTAACACTTACAAATGTTAATTATATTGTTATCTTGTGGAATGGTAACTTGACTATGGTTAAGCTGAAGAGATACGTAGTAATCATACAATCTGGGTAGTTAATGTAATGTTTGAAAATATAGATATAAATTCTTTAGTCTTTTAATATTTATATAATTTTCAAATACTTTTTACAGTTTGATCATGTCAAAGTTTGTAAATTGTAAGTCATATTTTATAGAACAAAAGAAATATATTAAAAATATTAGCTCAAATATAATGGATTAATTATCGACCTTAAATTAAAAAAAAGTTCTACATTTGATTCATTAGTGATGGCAAAAAAAAGTTTTGTTTGTAAATGCAACTCACTGAAATGTATCGCTATGTCATTTAGAAACATCGGCTTTCACAGTCAGTTTTCCTCATTCAGAACCGCAAAATGTTGTCTTATTATAAAAAAAAGCAACAACATTATCTTGGAGGTCTCTCGCGTGCCATTGAAAATCGCTCTGCGTGCCAAGTTTGGCACTCGTTTCTTAGGCTGTGGACCCCTGATATAAATAAATCATCTAGATATTACTAGTGTTAGAAAAAAAGTGGGGGGGGGGGGGGCAGAAAAGATCTCGTACCGGCATCTTTTTTTTCTCTCGAGGTCCCTGCATACACACATAGGGCCTACATAAACACAACAAAAACATACCAACAAGTAAACATCAGAAAGGATAAAAACATAAGCCATCTTTTAAGACACAAATTATTTATTCATTTCTTCAAACCAAGAGAAAAGAAGAAAAAAAAATGTTAGTAGTCGATTTCTGAATATTAAAACATCACTTGGTATCGAATCACTCTTAATTTAAATGTGAATCGATACAATATAATATATATATTTTACCATGGAAAGAAACAATCTAACAGAAAATAATTATTAATACAAATGTATTGTTATATTTGAATAATAGTCACGGTAACGTTCATTATTAATAATATTATAACGAAATATAACAATAAAACTAAAACAATTTTATACTATGTATAATTAAGTGTATAGAATTTAAAAAAACAACTTTTTTTGAGTTCAACGAATAATCTCTTTTTTGTTTGAATAAAGAATATATGGTTCACACTATGCGTATAGATTTATGTATAATTTATATAGATGTATACTTCATGGTATCCATTTTATATGGAGCCACCAAACATAACACAACAATATATAATTTATATATATGTAAGAGCTCAGTCGTGATGCAGACAGTGAAATATATACTCATAACATAGCTTTATAAAATGCCAGCTCTAATACATGTATGAGTTCATGAGTAAATAAAAAAAATGGTAAATATTTTGAGAGATGCATCACACTGCAGTCATTCCAACAGAAGACGATACACACTCTCTCACACTTACACAAAGTCGCCAAACCAGAGAGCCCAGGTGGCCGCTCCCCCCCCCCCCCCTAACGTTCGGCGCCCATTGCCATAAAGAACAAAATACTGAAGGCCACATTGGCCCAAAATGTAACGAATTCCATCATGGCCGAAAATGTATAAAGACGGCCCTGGACATATACATATATATGTCTATGTACTTGGCTATACAGATAGAGTAGTATTAGGTCTACTATATAAAGAAAACTAAGAGGTTTGATATATTATAGATTCTCAAAGACGACAGTAGGTTGTGTTACTAGCCCCATATAGCATTATACAAACCTCGGCTACATGACATATCACCGTTGATAAACAGTATGGTAAAACACATTAAATGGAGCACCTAGTACACAATACATAGTAAACAGCGCACAGTACCTATTAAACAGTACTTAGTATACAGTACCTACTACACAACTCCTAGTAAACAGCACCCAGTACACAGTGCACATTAAACAATTGATTACTATCATACCTATAGCCCTATATTACATGAAAAGATAAACCGTAATTCTAGCTTCTAACATTAAATCTAGGTCAAAGACCGGAAGTTCCCAAAATTCGCGATTGTTTGAATGTTTGTTTGTTTGTCCGCAGTTTTTTTCTTTTCCCGTCAATTATTTGTCTAAACTCCTCATTCAATCATTAACAATCATTCAATTACAATCACAAACACAAAAATCACAATATTTTAATTGTTTTTAAAGTATTTGATTTACAATAATGAGTTAGATTAGACTATATTTCCGTGTATCTTTTTTTAAAAAAAGTCTTAAAACAGACGAAGACATCCCAACCGGTCTTAGCTGTCTTAGCTGTCTTAGCTGTCTGTCTTCGGTGATCTAGCTCAGGGTGTTTAGGCCAGACCCGTCGGCGCGCATCTGTTTTCAAAGTCTCAAATCGCGAAGTAAGCAGTGCGTCTGGTGGCGGCGGAATAGAGGCGTACATACGTCAACAAGAACAGAACTTCCGGGCTGCAAATAGAATTGTTACGTCTGAGGTTCGTGTGTAGAGAAACTAGACTTAGAGAAAAGGGGATAAAGTTACAGCCTCATTCTTAGCTCCGTTTATCGACTCTTACGTGAATCTGTTTATAATAGCTCATAACGTTTGGCTTGTATTATTCAATAGTTATCAACACAACGCAAAGTGTTATTTCTTGATAACCTTCAGCTTTGCATTTTTAGAGTTGTATCTGCTGTGTCAAGTCAGTTCATGGATATAAGTTCAGTTGTTAAATAATCCAGTTATTGAGTCAGTCCTTTTGTTATAATTGCGGGCATTGTATTAAGTTACAATACGCCGTACAGATCAACGAAATCACCATCCTCTCTTTTCTCTCTCTCTCTCTCTCTTTTTCTCTCTCACTTTATTATGGCTACATGTAAAAAGGGGGGGGGGGAGGGGGCATATGTACATTTAGACTCTGTCAATAAGTTCTACTTATTTACAACATGACCTATCAAATAGTCGAATATGATCTCAAAGAGAAAAAATATGTCCCCATCGATTACATTTTCACCCGCCGCAGTCTTTTGATTGGCTAATGGCGTCACATCCGGTGAACTATGAACTTCTGCTCGGGCGAGGGCATTCCTTTTTGGTGTAAAGACCGAAACAGCTTGGCCTGACACAAAGGGATCGATTCCGTATAGATTAGCTTGTTTCATGGTCCGAGTACCAACTGATCACAAAAGCTGACAAAGTGTAAAGAGAAAGGAAAATGAATGACTTGAAACGATTACATTGTTGGCAAAATGTCGAGTAATCGAATCTCACGAGGCTGAACCGAGTACACTGTTCTGACGAGCCAAACTGCTGAGGGCCTCGGCCGAGAAGTGCTCGTGCTGTTTCCCGAATTCCTGGCGGGCCAGCTCGTGGGCCTTGCTGAAATCGACCCGAAGGTCGTGCTGGTGGAAATCTAGTGGGGCGCCCCTGTCACGGGCGCCGAAGTCTCGTATGAGCGCCTCGCGGTGGAGGAAGTCGGCCCTCACGGCGGCGAAGTGGCTCAGCATCTCGTGGTGGGGTGGGAAAGCCGGGTGCGGGAGCGCCCTCTTGATAAAGTCCATGGCGCCCAGGCTGCGGTCTTCCTTCGGGGAGCGGTCGTTGCGGCTCTGGTGATTCTCTGGTCGCGGGTGCTGGGGCTCGGGGCGACCCACCATGCCGTTGGGGCGGTCGGGCGACGCGGCCAGCTCGTGCGGCTTGAAAAGCGGGCGAGGGAGGGGAGGCGTCAAGGGCGAAGGTTGTCTATCAGGCTGGTGGTGCGGGGAGGTGGCGTCTCCTCTCGACGAGCTCGTGCTGGTGGTCTTCCCCAGAACGATCGAGCCCAACTGTGGCGGAGGGGGCCGCAAGATGTCGAAGGAAGAAGAACTCCACGCCGGCTGCTGAAGGTGGGGCGGCAGGAACGGGTTGTTCACGATGAGCGGGTTCATGGGCTGCGGGGAGGCGCCCCGGGACTCGGACACGGGGTCGATGTCCTCCAGGTGTGACGGGTCGCTGATCTCGCTGTCAAGGTCGCTGATGCAGTCGTCGTCGTCGAGGTCATTGTCGTGCTCCCGGCGGTCAGTGTTGCTGCTGGACGGCGACACGGTGTCCTCGCGGGACGATGACGTCATCTTATGGCCCTGGTGCTGCTGCTGAAGTCTGAAAAAAGACAACCCAAAATGCTATTAAAAAATAAATAAATAAAGAACAAAATTTAAGCTAAAGACTCTTTATAGAAATTAAACTCTCCTTCTTTTCTATTTGATATTTTGACGACCATAACAATAAGTATTTACATAATGAAATTATTTTTTTTATGTAACATAAAACATTATTTGCTAATCTCCTCTACTGTGTCCTTAGTTGCTTTTTTTTTCTAATAGTTTGTTTTTTTGTGTGTTTTTTTTTAGTTTTTATGATTGATTTCGGAGATGTTGATAACAATTAAATTAGAAAAAATATATAATTACAATACTTGTAAATTTTTGTTAAAAATCATTTTAATGTATTTTTATTGTTATAATGGTTGTTGTTATTCTGATGTTGATGTTTTTTAAACTTTTTATAACCATTTATAATAAGGTATAATCCGCTATAATCATTTGTATTCTATTATATATTCATTTATAATCAATTATAATATTTTCTTAATATCTGTGATTACTTATAAAACTGTTATCGAAACCCAAGAATGGACGGACTTGAACCGCGAATATGGTACAAGACATGGTAATCATCGTCAGAGACAGAAAGTCTCCAAGAAGTAAAACACTCACATACACACACAAATACACACATATACACATACATACACACACTCACATATACACACACACATACACACACATACACACCTCCCGCATAGCTCTATTCACTCAATGTTTTACAGAATTTCAAAGATGGAAATTATTTGCTTTTTGTTTTTAAGAGTAATTGAAAACCACATCAGGCCCACGGGCCCACTCAGTGACCACCATGCTACAGGCAACAAAAACTAACCAATAAGCTCAGAAATCTATAAACCCGCATCGATGGAATGGTATAAAACAAAAACATAAATTATAAAGTCAAATTATACAAATTTCAAAAGCAGAAGTTTTCTGAAACAAAACAACGAAAAAAATTTTTTTAAAAGATGTTTTACAAATTTTCAGGGGAGGTAAGTGATGGTGAAATCGGGAAACAAGAATAGATTTTTTTAATATATCCTCTCGCAAGATATTCTCCCCCTGATAGGTGGGGACAACTCCTGATATTATTTTATTATTTCCCCCTTGGGTTCAGTGAGAACATTAAAAAAAAAAATTTTTTTTTTTTGTATTTTTAAATTGTGGCGCGAAACAATAGCGCGCGCCCGAAAAAAAAAACTACGGGAAAGCGCCAAAAGACAGTCTCAAAGAACCAGCTTCTTCGATCCAGACATTTGCAGAAGTTGTGATTCTTTGCACAACGTCCGCCATACTTTGTGTTTGCGTATTCTCTCCCTTTGCATAAAAATTTATTCATTAATGGTAAATGCATCATTTTTTTATATATTTTTATACACGTATTGTAAGGAATGAATAAAATAAAAAGCCATTTTGGCTTCTAGAAAGTGGAAAATGGAAATTATTTTATTGCGGTTTTAGAATTTGAAAAGCTGCAAGAGAAAACTCACGCTAAGAAATAGTTTTTTTTTATAAATTTTTTTTCTTCTTTTCTTTTCTCTTCGCGCTGTCTTTGGGGTTAATCAAATAATGCCGTTGGATTTATATGCAGAAGGCTGACACAAACACACACACACGTACACTCGCAAATACGCATACACTCACTCACGCACGCACGCAGACAAACTTTAAAATAAGATAAGATGGTAGATTGATGGCAGTGGGTGGCATGTTGAGATAGGGCGGTGTGGGTGGGTGGGTTGGGTTGGGGAGACGAGGGTTTAGAATTTCGGATTGAGGGGGGGGGGGGATAATGCATAGGCCTACTATTTTACTATTGAGCATTATGCACATTAAAAAAAGGGGATCATTATATTTAGACTTGCATTTCTCTTTCTTTAATTTCACGAACAGCATGTTTTATAGTTGTTTTATTTTTAATGAACAGAGTATGCCCGGGGTTAGGTGTTGTGTTGAGGGTTAGGGTTAGGTCGGGTGGGGGATGGGGGGTGAAGGGTGCCGTGTAAAAAAATGGAGTTAAAAGCGAAAATGCGAGGGAAATGTACCCCCCAGGGTTAAAAACTTGCAGCAAAAAGCTTCCTTTATGTATGTAACATTAAATCTCTTTTATTTCACCCTCTCTTTCTCTTTTATCTATTACTCTCTCTCTCTCTCTTTCTCTCTCTCCCTCTCTCTCTCTCTCTCTCTCTTGCACTTTCTCTATCATCACTCGTTAGAATCAGTTTTTATTGACTCCACATTAATGGCAGAAGCTAACATCGGTAACAAATGGAAAAAGAAACAATTTAATAAATAATGTGTCCATTGTTCCAGAACGAGGCTGACTGGTAACTTGGGGGCGTTGCTTAATATTACAATGGAGGAAATATGGCGTGGGGGGGGGGGAGTCGCCACACTTTTGTGGGAGGGTGTGTTCAGTGCAAGTATATACTACCCACTAGAAAAATCAACGAAATGAAAACAACATACATACGGGTTACTTAAACTCGATTGTGCAAATGTTTGTGGATTAAACTTTATACATATGTACGATCGAATGTTATCAATAGCACCCCCCCCCCCAAACGCCCCTCCCATGCATACAGTTTCCACCCCTCATAGTAAAGTACTCAACTTTAGATTTAATTACAACTTTGCGTTTTTGTTTCGCCATTAGAGAATGCGACAGTAGTCACAGAGACGTGCGTTCGTTTGTGATGGGGGGGGGGGCTGGGGCGAGTGGCGCAGCGTGATGGGGGTTGGGGCGCCTTGGTGTTTCCATTGTTTTCTGGCTATGATTTCCGGTGCGCCCTGCTATTGCTCCATGGCCCCTTCCCCCATATAAGTGCAGAAAGGTCACACACAAAAAACAAAAGATAGATCTTTTCTGAGATAGCTCTATTGACGGGCAGATAGAATATGACTTGCGGACAAACATAGACAGTCAGATAGATAGATAGATAGATAGATAGATAGATAGATAGATGGATGGTTGGATAGATAGATAGATAGATACATAGATAGATAGATGGATGGATGGATAGATAGATAGATAGATAGATAGATAGATAGATGGATAGATGGATAGATGGATAGATAGATAGATGGATGGATGGATAGATAGATAGATATATGGATGGATGGATGGATGGATATATATATAGAAAGATAGATGTATAGATAGATAGATAGATAGATGGATAGATAGATTAGATAGATAGATAGATAGATAGATAGATAGATAGATAAATAGACAGACAATATAGATAACTTATCATGGATATATAGATAGATATATGGATAGATGGATGGATATATATATACATATATATATATATATATATATATATAGATAGATAGATAGATAGATAGATAGATAGATAGATAGATAGATAGATAGATAAATAGACAGACAATATAGATAACTTATCGAATACAATGTAACATAAAGAAAAAATCTAGTAAATAACACAATAAAACTACACACAATCTCAAAATTCAATTCAAATATTCATTCATCCTATTGGTTGAGCCCCCCCCCCCTCCTCCCCTCTCCCTGCTATATTCTATTTACATTGCATAGAATTGAAAGAAAATAAAACACATTCAAGAAGAATACGGAATCCAAATCAATACTCAGCTCGCAGTGACCCACTCATCTTGGTTTTGTATTATTTATCTTTTTTTTTACATTTCATTTGTTTCGTTTAAATTCATTTCCTCTGTTTTTCTCCATTCTGGCGCCATGAAACGTAACAAAGCACAACTTCCGGTATGCGCACACACATACACACACACAAAATGGCTGCCGAGAGATGTCCCCGCGTGGCCTAACCCAATCATCCAATCGACGAGCGTTATCCTAATTCTGCGACTCGGATTCACGAGCACGAAATGGGTAACAGCTTCAACGGTAGATTTTTGTGTTGTTGTTTTTACCCGAGGAGAATTGGCGAGGGCTGAAAAACCTTGGACTGTGTGTTCTTGTCTTGTTTTAAAGTTTGTTGGGTTTTTTTGAGTGTGTTCTTCTCGTTTTTTTTTTCAAACGAGAACCGTTGGTTCATTTACAATGGCTGGTTGGCCTTTGACCCAAATGTTGACTAACGGAAGTTTCGATGAGTTGGATACACTTTCTGAAAGTGTGCTCCGGAGATCATTGCATGAATTATCGCTTTAACACTCGGATTTTCGGGGTTGTTTTTGTTTTTTTTTGTTGGATATTTGTTTTGGACCAATGTGTGAGTGTGTGTGTGTATGTCCTTGTGTGTATCTGTTTGTGTGTGTGTGTGTGTGTGTGGTAGTTGGTGCGGGGTGAGTGCAGTGACCATGTAAAGAGGTGTGAGTGTTCTTTCTCTGAGTGTGAGTGAGTAAATGTCAAAAGGGGGGGAAAATGATTTCTGATCTTTGTACACGGACAGATGAACGGGGGCTGGCCGAACGATTGATAGATTGGTTGATTGAAATATTGTCTGATTGATAGATTGGTAAATTGGTAGATTGATAGACTGATAGATTGATAGAATGATAGATTGATACATTTATAGATCGATTGACTTGTAAATAGCTACACATACATTTTAAAATTATATGTTCCTTGTATACATAAGATTATTGCGTCCTACGCATTTTGAATCAGGTTTTTCATTATTTCTAGTTGTTGTTTTTTTTTTTGTGGTTATCCTAATTTTTCTTCAGGCAACCCATTCCATGCCCCGATGCCACTCCCGAAAAAAATAGAATATATGCGTTTATCCTTGCGTGTGTAATGAGGATTTTGTCTCTGTGTCTTCAAGTATTGTAATAGGTTATTGTCCTAGTATATTTCTGTTACAAGTGTGTAAAACACACTACGCTTACACCTTAAAGTGGTGACGATGTAGGTGATGATAATGGTTTTAACCACTCACCGGTTCTCAACATCAGACTGATCGGAACTTTAAATACCCACAATACACCTTGTATTCATGTCCCTTGTTTGTTTGTTCATTCGTAGCTACGCTTGTTTGTATGTTTATACTCTTTGAGGAAATGATATAAGCAGCTCTATGCGCTTATACACAAAAAAAAAAGCTTCCTGTTTAAATCTCAGTTCCGGGCATGCTCAATGGCTATCGAGCTAACTCACCTATATATATATAATCTACAAATTAAAAAAAAAATTCCATCGGAGTGAATGCCCTTCTTATTTCAACCAATCAGATTACACGACGTTTCTTCTTTCCGGAGACAACTCTTCCCATTCTTTTCTTTATATTTTAAACTCTCTTTTCGAAAAGAAATAGGATTATTTCCCCCTGTGTAAAAATAAAAAATTCTTCTACATTTGTCTCCCTTGTTGCAATAACCCGTTGATTGAATTCTAACCGGTTGAATTGAATGGAAGAAATTAAGCCTCGAACCGATTTTTTTTTTCCAATCCTTTTTGCTATTTTATTCAGTTCTGCCTAGCATTAAAGCGCTTTACATCATAATATTCCTACAGTGCTTTATCGTTCCTTTTTTTAGCTGGGCATACGATTACAAATTATCGATACTGTGTCGGTTGTTTTGTTTTTTTGTTGTTGCGGTCGATTACGATATTTTTGAAACCGTAATTTTAGACGATATTAATATGCCAGCGATACTGTAACATTGTATAAAGATACTGTTATAAACAAATAAAAATGTTATTATTTAAAAAAAAGTATAAGATATTTTTAAATTATATATTGAATTGTGAATATGTTACAAGAGAGTATGTGAAAGAAAGTGTGGGAGAGGGGGAGAGAGAATCACAGAGAGAGAGTTTGTCTTAGAGAAAGAAAGATAGCGAGCGAGTTTGAAAAAGAGAATAGTTGACGATGAGAAAGAGTAGAGAGAGAGTGAATAGATACAATGAGATAGGGAGGGTGTGTGTTTGTAGGAATGAAGTAAGAGACGATCAAAAAGAGAGAGAGAGAGAGAGAGAGTGAGAGAGAAACGCTTTGTGGGATTTAACAAGAGTGAAATAGAGAGTCGGGCGAGAGAAAGATAGAGATATTGGCAGAGAGTGAGAGTCACGCAGAAATATCATGTGTGTGTGTGTGTGTATAAAGGAGAAATGAGAGAGAGAGAGAGAGACACACACACACAGAGAGTAAGAGAGTGTGTTAAAATGTTGGCCTCGGAGAATTTTAAAGAGTCACGGAGAAAGAGTTAAGAGAGAGGGTAGCGGCAGAAGAGAGAGAGAGAGCAACTGACAAAGAGAGAGAGAGGGAGAAATAGAGATAAATATATATATAGAGAATTGGGCAGATTCAAGCTAAATGATAGTAAATGGTTTTCACACCCAGAGAAAAGAAAATTATGGGATGTCCAGGCTCTGCCACGTGACGTTTCGTCTGCGTCTGTTGCCATGGTTTCATTTTTTCTCTTATACTACTACTATCTCTTTATCATTTTTTAAACTTTTCTCTCGTTCTCTCAATTTCATTTCCTTCTGTCATTTCCCGCTCTTTTTCTACATGTCTCTCTCTCTTTGTATCTCTTTGTA
Source organism: Anisus vortex (assembly GCA_949126835.1). Classification (NCBI taxonomy): domain Eukaryota; kingdom Metazoa; phylum Mollusca; class Gastropoda; family Planorbidae; genus Anisus; species Anisus vortex. Next base: position 49,995,973 of record OX421495.1, on the reverse strand, counting down.
TCTCTCTTTCTATCTCCCTCTTTCTCTCGCACTCTCCTCTTCTATATAACTCTCTCTATTTTTTTACTTCCTCCCTTTTCATCCCGTCTCACTCTTTCTCTCTCAATGTTCTCTTTCTCTCTCAATTTTCTCTTTCTCTCTCAATTTTCTCTTTCTCTCTCAATTTTCTCTTTCTCTCTCAATTTTCTCTCTTTTTGTTTCTCTCACAGTCCCTACTTTGTCGTTCTTTTTTTCTCTCCAAAACCTTTGCGCACTTTGTGTAAAAAATTATGCACATAGCGAAACAAGGTCTCAATGACAGGTGTCAGTTGAACTCTCTGTCAAATGCCAATCACAGAGCCAGTACACCCCCACCACCCACCAACCCTACCACCCTACCATGCAACTCCCCCTACCCCCCCCCCACACCCCTTCCTCCTCCACGCAAACCCACTCATACCCTATGCCACAGACTTCATTATTGCACCCACCCAACAAAATAATTTAACATACAAAAAAAAAAGGAACAACAGTTAAAACTAACTTAAAACTAATTTGAACAAACAAACAGGGTTTCAAACCCTGGGCCTTTGGCCGATAGAATTAGTGCAACCATAAGCGTCCCTACGACAGGTGCGGAACTATGCGGGGAGATTTCCGTAGCCAATGGCGTAACGAGTGGTTTTATTTTTATTATTAGCAAAGGCCGCGGACCCCACTTTCCACGCTAAGGCAAGATTGACTCCGTTCATTGCAAGAGACTTTGCACACAGCCTGCGCAGCCCGTGGATGCGCCACTGTCTCTGCCCTACTCTTTCCAAAATATTTATTTTTCTTTGAATGTAGGCCCCAGTGACGTAGTGTTTGAAAAATGGCGCCTGGGGCGAGGGGTAAAAATTGGCGCCTATTTTGAATATTAGTTTTCATTTATTAGTAAGCTAACGATTTTAGAAAGTGCCCGTTTGGCACATATTCAAACTTTGGCGCGTGAATTCAGTCTCATCAGTTCGAACGCGACTGACCTTTTTAAAAATATTATTATATGTGTGTGGATTACTGTAAGCGAATAACTATGGTTACTGCAGTAACACATCAGATCTGTAACACTGTCCTATTTGTGACTTTGGGGAGACTGTGTGCCCGTCCAGAGAGATGGCTGCTAACCGGAAATGCTAAATAAAAACCGGAAGCTGTTTCAATTTGGATACCTCATTTCCTCCCGCTTGTCTGTCCGCTTGATAAATGGCGTATAATTTTAGTGTTATTTGAGCAAATATAAACGTTCCTTTCTCTGCACATATTTCTCCCTCTATCTCTCTCTCTCTCTCTCGCTCTTCGAGGCTAAAGTCTCTCTCAATTTAGACAAATGCATGTCTCACAAGACCAATGTATGTCTCAATTTAGACCAATAGATTTCTTAAATTAAACCTATGACTATCACAATTTAGAAATTAGACCCCTGTATGTCTCAATTTAGAACAATATGTTTCTCAAATTAGACCAATGTATCTATCAATTTAGAACAATATGTTTCTCAAATTAGACCAATGTATCTATCAATTTAGAACAATATGTTTCTCAAATTAGACCAATGTATCTATCAATTTAGAACAATATGTTTCTCAAATTAGACCAATGTATCTATCAATTAAGAACAATATGTTTCTCAAATTAGACCAATGTATCTATCAATTTAGAACAATATGTTTCTCAAATTAGACCAATGTATATATCAATTAAGAACGATGTGTCGCTCTCGTTTATAACCAGTTTGTCTCTACCTGTTCCTTAGATTTTATTGCATTGTTAATAATACCTTTTTCTACTTTCCGGGACAGAATACACTAATCCGGAACTTTTGTCCCTCAAAAAAAAAAAGTTAACTAAGTACTAAACGCCCTCTCTACTCTCTACCGTTTCCGTAACCTTTCTCCCGCAACCCCCATCCAAACACCCCTCCCCCCCCCCGCCATGAACTATGACAATAACTAACATTTCGATAACCTGCCAAGATGGAGGCTCAATGTCAAGAAAGATCATGTTGAAGCACTTGGCGTTACGACTCTACGGCGTCCGCTGTTCTCTTCTTTTGTGTTGTGTGTGCGTGCGTGTGTGTATGTGTGTGCGTGCGTGTGTGAAGGGCTTACTTGACTGTAAGTACCCGCAGCCCCCTTTCTTTTTTTCAAGTTTCTCTATGCTTTGGCTTTTTGTTTGTTTGTTTTTTATGCGCAACATTTTTGGGGAAGTCGGAAACGTCAAAAGATGTAAGAGTTTGAATTGAGAGGCGGGAAACACGTATAATATATTCAAAATGCGAGTAGTTGCAGACGTTATGGAACTTTATTGCAAGTCACGGGGCCCTTAATTTTTTTTGAAATATGTATTATAATAGGCCGTGATGGTTAAAAGTTTAAATATGCACACACACACACACACACAAATTAGACGGCCATTTTGTGTTTTTACGAGTCCTACTTTGTGTACATGTGAAGAATGTCATTGTTTTATGGGAAGCACGTCATGCGATTTTTGTGAAACACGTGACAGCTTTATTTGAAGAACATCACGCTTTACGTAAATGGGAGGTAATTCTCAACAACAGGGGCAAGTAATGGAGGGTAATCATTATTCTCTCAAACAAAAACATATAAATATAATATATATAATTTTTAATTTAATTAGTTTATTTGATTTTCTAGCGTGTATAGGCATGTGAATATGTATAGATCGGCCATTTTTTTTTTTGGCTCCGCTGGAGGGAGTCGCTGAT
>OX421495.1:48367000-48559500 GCA_949126835.1 Anisus vortex | reverse complement strand
TTTGGAATTGATTTGTTTCAAATCTACTTGTCTACAGTGCAGTGTTAAAGAAGTTTTCGTGTTTTTTTTTAATGTTAAATTTAAGAAGTATATAGCCATCAATTTTCGTAAGGTGTGGATGAAAATTCAGTTTTGATTAATATTATTAATATTACAAATTTTTCACGAAAGCCAACTTCGTTTTTTTTCTTGAACATATTGGCAAGTATAAGAAGCAAGTATACGAAGCTGCACTTTGTATTTAATTTGCTAGAATTTTTTTAGACTTTAGACGAAAACTGATGTGAAAAGTAAAGATGAATTATGTCGAAATTTCCTTGTGCGTGGTCGGCTGTCCAATTTATGCTGCTGTATTGAATAGTGACTGAAAATGATTGTGCCATGTCTGTGTTGGACAATATCACAATCAACTCCACCGGACTGGACGCTTGGAGCAACCAAAACTACAGTGAAAGTATTTGGATTAAATTTAAAATCGCCTACAGACCATTCTTCTCTTATATCGCACCGGTTATCTGTGTGTTCGGAGTTATAGGTAATACACTTAACGTCGTCGTACTCACGCGCAAAAACATGATGTCATCTATCAGTATTCTGCTCACCGGTCTAGCGACTTCAGATACTCTCATCATGATGTTTTACTTACCGGATATTATATTGAGAGATCACATCTACAGCAGATCTAGGTCTACCATGCCGTTAGGTATTGCCCGTTATCTTATGTTAGTCGGTATTTTTAATATCATCGCGCACACCATATCAAACAGGCTCACGGTTTCTCTAGCGTTCTTTAGGTACATCTACATCAGATATCCTTTCAAAGTCGTTACAAAGTGCAGTATGTATAGAGCTAAATGGACAGTTTTCCTTGTATGTGTAGCAGCGACAATTGTGTGTGTCCCTAATTCAGTAATCAACGTAATATCAGAAACCACCCACGATGAAAAAACGTCGGGTAGTTCAGAAGTCCAGGTCTTAAAATTATGTAACTTCTGGATCCATGCTGTATTGGTCAGGGTGTTGCCGTGTCTGCTTTTGGCTATCTTTAGCGTAATGCTAATCAGAGAAATGAAGAAAGCAAGACAGAATTGGAAAACAAAACTAAGTCCCAAAAATGTAAAATCCACAAACATACAGACAAAGACGACATCAGTGATGATACTTGTAGTTGTGATCATTTTTATTGTGACAGAAACACCTCATGGCATCCTTCTACTTCTAGGAGGGCTAATTGATAATTTCTTCGAAGACGTTTATCAACCTCTAGGTGATCTTTTGGACACTTTGTCACTGATAAGTTGTTTAATCAACTTTGTCATCTATTGCGGCATGAGCAAAAAATTTCGAGAGAATTTTAACAATATTTTCTTAAAGAAACGTTGCTAAGACATTCGGAAGTGAAACAAGATTGGATTAAGCAGATATAAACTACGAGTCTGTTTGTTTCTAATGACACTTTTACATTTCAGATGACACTTAACTAACAGTTTTTAAATTGTATAACTAGATATTCTAACGTCTATCATTTGTTTCGTGTATTTGTTAAACTAGAAAGTGTATTAGTTATATACTTTATAACTTTTATTGAGAATTTATATTTAATAGTGTACTAGTTGCTTTCGCCATCCTTGGCCTAAGCCCTTGGCGCAGATTGGAAATAGCCAGTTGGATATAAAACCGCAATTTCTGTGCATAGTTATTCTTAGCTTCAGCATTTTCTACATGTTAAATTTTCAACAATTAGTTGAAGTATAAAAAAAATCTACACAACACTACCGTCGGCATTGTGTTATTAGTAGTGTGTGTAATGTTGTGATGTACAAATTACAAGGTGCACTTAAACTTAAAGAAGTAATGTAGTAGACGGGATGCAAACAGGATCGGATTTACATCCACTGAAGCCCTATGATATTTTTTTCTTCTTCAAATTCTATAATATCAAGGTTAAAAAAAAAAGAATTAAGGGTTAATTGAAACAATATAAAAACATACACATTTTGTAATGTCAGCAATGATTACAAAAAAAAACTAATGACAAATATTAAATAAAAAAAAAAAATTCAAAATTTTTATTACAAATGAAATCATTTAGATATTTCGTAAACACTTGTAAATGCATACACATAATATATGTCGGTATGATTTGGAATTTTTGAATCTTTGCAACGTTTTTCATTTTTATATACATTTTTTTTTGTTTTAAAGTGCAATAGTTAATGTTTTCGGACGAGTACCCAAAGTTTTCATAACCGAATTGGTGTGACCGATAATTGTGAATAAAGTCTTACTTACGTTTTGAGTTTATAATTTTGTTTTCTATTTTTACATACCCTTTCTATACTTCTCTTTTGCTTATCATTGATTGGCTACATTTAAAAACCAATGTATCCAATAGCCATTACCAAGCGTAGACTAACAAATGCATCCGCATGTTCACGTGTTGCTCAAAATATGAAAAAAAGGGCCTCAGAAAACTATTTTCTTAAACTTAACCCTTTACCTCCCAAAATAGTCGTCAAAAGATAATATACGTGTAATTGTGTGTGAAAGTTGACTTATACGGACCAATAAACCGGCAAGGGTTAAGACCAGCTTTCACTTCTGCAACACTGTCTTGCTTTGTGGCTCTTCATTACTTGCCCCCTTTTCTTTCATCTTCCCATATTTTTTTTACATCGGACTTCTTTTTTACTTTTCTAACGACTCTTGTGTTGAGTACAATCACGTATAATCTGGATACACATCTTCTCTTGCTACTACATCCTTTGTCCTAGCTAATGTTTTTTTCTAACGTTTTCTCTTTTGTTTCGTTTCCTGCATTGATATAGCTTTACCCACTTGATAAGTGATGTTACACGAGATATGCCCAGATTAAGCAAGATTTTCTAAACCATTTTTAGTTTTAAAAAAGAAGAAGCCAAAAAAAAAAAATCTGGAGAAGACGCGAAATGAAAGTTTGGCAGATTAAATTGTTAGATGGGCGCCTTAAAGTTGGGTGCGGGGATAGGGCGTGGAAGGGTGTTAGGAGAACGGATCAGAATCATTGAAAGTACAAGGTGGCGTTTGGAGGGTGTGAGAACTGGGTGCCAACCCTCGCATGCCAAACAAACCCCTGTGAGCTCATGTGCCGCTTGAGGCCCCAAGAGATTTGTGTGGATGAAATCATTTCCACCAATCACGGGCGACGACAGATCTTTTTTTGCAAAGGCGGGAAAGGGTCGCTCTGTCGGTTGGTATGGATGGAGGTGAAAGAACTCGGTCTTTCGTGATCATGTTGTTCCACGTGATCATGTTAACATTTTCCACGTGATCATGTGGGTCCGTGTGACTCTGCTGTTCCGCGTGATCCTGCTGTTCCGCGTGGTCCTGTTCTTGCACGTGATCCTGTTCTTGCACGTGATCCTCTTGTTCCACGCGATCCTCTTGTTCCACGTGATCATGTGGTTGCACGTAATTATATTGTTCCAAATGCTCGTGTCGTCCAACGTGATCATGTTGTTCAACGTGATCATGTTTTTTTTACGTGATCGATTCTTGATGTTCTACGTGATCCGTCAGACAATAGTTTGTATGTTTTTGTCACATCTCTTAAACGCTTCACCTGTGGGACTTAACCTCAGAAATTAAACACGTAGCGCCTAATTTCACTGTTATGTGTTTATTTTGTTCTTCACTCTTTTCTATAAAAAACAACAACACACACACACGCAAACACACACACTTACACATACATACACTATTACACACACACACACACATTAAAACATATTACACAGGGAAATAAATTCAGGAATTAAAAATGTCAAAGTGCAATAAAACCTCGGTTTCATACAATGGTGGCTGGATTCCTGAAGTTTTGATTTTTTTTAAACATGCGCCATGAAAAAGATAATACTAAATATTTTATGCTTACTTTTTTTTTAAATCAAAGATGGTTAAAATGAAGGCATATTTATATATATATATATATATATATACATATATATATATATATATATATATATATATATATATATATTTTAACAAAAGGCTGTTTAAAAAATTTCTAGCAGAATTTATGGTGGAGTAATAATAAAAATTTCGGTAAGCGAAACTATCATTTTATAATCAATAATAAATATCTAGCCAGGCATTGGTTGCGAGAGAAACGCACGTGCTCAGATCTGGCAGCTGATTGGACCGCTGCGTGGTTATTAAACTGTTAGCATCTTTAGAGTTTAGTTCAATGGAATGAGAACACACACACACATACACACAAACACACACATTGCTTACACGGACATAAATCTGTGGGAAAGAACACTTACGAAAACCCAGATCTGTTGATTACAAAATTTCATTGGATTTTGTAAGTTGAACTCGAAGTGTAGATTGTTATAGATATAAGCTTCTCGTTTATTATTATAAAAGAATGTTAGAAAAAAGAGCTGATTCCATGATTCAGATCAGCAGTTGAACAGTGAACATGGGATCATGTGGCTAAAACTATAATTGAATATTTCAATTTAAATTACCTAAAGTGAAAAATATTATCGTTAGAAGATTAAAGACTCTAAGGAATTCCTAATTTGCTGGTGTGTCTAAAGTTCTCTGGCAGAATCATATTAAAGTAAAGTAGTACAGTACCCTTCGGACCAAACTGATCATAGGGCTGGTGAAGCAGAGTTCACCAGTTTCTGTAGCCACGGCATACTAGGGGATGTGTGACCAGCACAATGCCCAGCCGCCTTTACTTTACCCCAGCAAGTGTCAGTAACCCATCAGAACTGGGGAGACTCAGGCGCACCCACAAGTTCCCGAAGAAAAAAAAACTAACCTGCACCAGGATTCGAACCCCGAACCTTCGGCTCGCCAGTCGAACGCGCTGCCTCTCGGCCACCGTGGCAGAATCATAGGCATTTTTAATGGAGGCAGAACTCTTTTGATTCTTGCATTGCACCTTATAGCAGATAATATCTGGAGTTTGTATGTACTTTTAAGATCATTAAGAACATTGTCAGAAGGTAAAACGTGACATAGCAGGCAGAACTCAAAACTAAACGATCAAAGAAGCAATTTCATGGTCACGTAATGTGGAAAAAAGTAACTCCTTAAGGCTTGATTGGCTCCTCTTAAAGGATGCGCAACTAAAATGCGCAGACCATGTCCTGAAAGTTAAAACATTATTTGACTTCATGTACGAATTAGATTGTAGGGATGTTACGTAGTTTTATTTTTAAATGTAGTAATCGGAAAATTGATAGCAAGCCAAAACAAAAGACGGAAACACACTTAGTCGTATATATAACTTTGTAATAAATCCAAAACACTATAGCCAGATTACATATATATATCTATATATATATATATATATATATATATATATATAGAGAGAGAGAGAGAGAGAGAGAGAGAGAGAGAGAGAGAGAGGGAGGGAGAGAGAGCGAGAGAGAGAGAGAGAGAGACAGAGACAGACAGACATATAGATAGGTAGATAGATAGATAGATAGATAGATAGATAGATAAATAGATAGATAGATAGATACATACATAATATATACATATATGCATTGTTATGGCCCTCTATATGATGACTATGATTACGACTCGTTAAATCGGATTCAATGAATATAGTTGTATCTTTATTAGAAGTCTCTAGATTCTGCTAATCTGTAGCCCAAGCTAGGGGTTCCTTGACTGACAGGTCTATGCAGCAATGTAGTTATATTCGTGATAATTATCTTCAACACCTTTCTCAACAATGATAGATCAAACAACTCCAGTTGTTGAATAAACAATTTTATTTAAATTGTAGACTCAATATAAACGATCAATAAACTTCATCAACTGATGGCAACATAAGTTTCAATACAATGGCATACAATATACAAATGAATATAGCGACTTCACTCGACAAACTTCCGAACTGAACTAACTTTAAGGAGGTCGGGACTTTCCAAAGAAAACTATCATCGAAGATTCTACAGGGTCTTAATACGCATTTTAACCTCTTTCTCTATAATTACTACGATCCAGAATTATCCTCCAATTTCCACGGGATTTGAACGAATTATTTTATTTAAACTGCCCTCAGGGCATAAAGGTCAAACCTTGGTCGCTTTGGACTCTGATACGCACTTGTTAAGAGGCCAATGCCTTACTACGTCATTCATTTATGACCGAGATTCGTAACACGACCGCCCTTAAAAAATTTTATAATTATTTCTTTTACATTTTACAATACAAAAAAAATGTTAATTTTAAGGAATAATTATAAAAGAAAATATTCCGGGGAAAACAATACCATTCAATTGGCTATCCCAATAATTCAATCGAACTGATAACAATAACATATAATATATGCAATCTAAGTTCATCTTATCAAATGGCTTAACTACAGTCATTCAATCATTCAATTTTTTATTCAAAACAATGGACAATTAAATTGTTTATCTAAATCTTGTATACAAGAAAAATACATAATCATTCTTAATAGATATAATATAATACAAGTTAATAATTTCTATTACATTGAACATTCCACTGAAATAAAAACTCTCTCGTCCATTTAATTATAAACTAATATCTTTTACAATTTGTAATTATACAACAAAAGAAAAAATCACTTAATGTCTATTCAGACACGACTTTTTTTTTTCCTAAGGAGAAAAAAACCCAACGTTCTGATAGAACACATGCTAGGCCTAACTCAATTACAAAACAAAAAAAATACTAGCCCTGACCTAATTTCACTTTACAACAAAAAATATTATTGCTTCGACAGTATTTTTTTTCATGTTTGTAGGCTGGCTAACACATTAAACTTTAAACAATACTGTCTGTGTCAAAACCCAAAATGTAGGTCAATTCCGCACTCTCTCTTTCTATTCCTTTTTTCACCCTCTCTCATTCCCAATTGATTCTAATAATGTTGACATCGCTATGCAAATTTTTACCTCATCACAGCCTAGGTAAAAAAAAATTGCTACGCGACTAAATAGTTATCGTATTAAACGAGCATTATCTAACAACAATCATTTCGAAATTAAATTCATTTATGTTATTTTAAGAAATTTAAACATAGTATGTTCACGAATTAAAATAGTTTATAGCAAAAATCATTAAAAATATTTCAATTTCTCATTTTACCATGACCTTTCGACGTCATTATTTTCTTTTTAAAAGAGTTCACATCGTAGCAGTTGTAAATTGACACATTCAGACAATCATGGATTTACTTAAAACAAATTGGTTAATTTACTTAATTAACTATCAATCAAAGCAGATTATATTATCTTCATACAATCTTAGTACTAAACAGTAAGTTCTTATTTTCTTTAGATTACATTAAAGACATTTCAAATACAATATTATTTACGTACAAAAGATTAAAGACTTTAAAAGAGCATAGACTATTCATTTTTTTCAGACAGAAATCAATTTAACAATTTTTACAAAACAATTTCTGGTCTGAATGGTTCCATCTCCCAGCTTTTCAGTTATGGTAAGGTTGGAATCCATTGCTCTTTTCCATGTTCCACAAAGGTTTTATTCATTGGTTCTAGGTTCTCCTGTTCCTCATAGTGTTCAGGTCTACCCAATCTTTTGCTTGTCAGTACAATTCATTCAATCTATTTTAACTAATACAAACAAAAATAGGTTAGTTTTACAATCTTGACATGAAATCCTTAATTAATAATACATTTGTTGAACATTGGTATGTCAACATTATAAATTCTCAACCATGACATTCTCAACCATTCTGGTTTACAGTGTCAAGTCAGTGGCACATATCCTAAATTTATATAAAACAAGGATAAGTTTTATTTTACATTAGTTTCACTTCTGGTCTGCTTTTCATGTAACAGTCCTAAAAGTGAAAAATCATATATAATACATTTCTTGGAATTCTTTTTAGTCATAGTTCTGCCTTGCTGCAACTATTTTTACCCTACATTATCATACATTCAATGATAATATTACAAATGAATAAATTCACATAGAAGAAATTTGCATACTGACTCAGTGCAATTATTTCAACAACAGTACATGATAAAATAAATTCCCATAGTACAAATATATACATTTCTCAATACTTTAGTGATAGAAAAATTCTCTTTTCTCAAAACCATTTACATCTTTTTCAATCAAATTATCCTCTCTGCCAAATGTTTCAATTATCATTTCCAGAGATTCTCAAACATATCTTATAATCAGTCCACATTTATAATGTACTCTGATTTAGAAACCAATTCTGCGGATAAAACTGATCTTTTTCTCTTATAGCAATTATTTTAAATGCTCAACCTAACAAGTTTGTTTAGAAATATCACACTATAATGATATTTACTCTAACAATACTTTTACTCATTCCTTTTTCTTCACAAGTAAGGGATTTAGTTTTAAAATAGTAAGTTTGGTAACTAACTATCAGTGAATTTGTCATTCAATTCATCCTGTACTCCAGGCATAAATTTTACAATTAAGAGTAACAATGTTAACAACATCAAGCTTATTCCAATTGTTTTCAGAAGGTAAGGCTTTATCATTTTCAAATGATATAATATTTTTGCCTTTCTTTCATCACACAACAATGGCATCTGCATGTGAGCAGTGTACAATTTTTTTCTAACAAACACAGTTATGTCAGACAAAAAATATATGTACTTATCTAGGTACTTGATCAGCCCAAGGAGATCCAATTCGGTCTGCCATTCCTCTTGAAGTAGGTTGAGTGGTCCTCGGACAGTGGGTCCAAAGATTGGTCCATAGGCTCCTCGACTTTCCGGATGGGATTCAGTTGACATCTCCTGCTTTAGGCATAAGTTCTTTAGGACTGGATTGAAGAGTTCCGGGGCGAAGTTGGTCCTTCGATCTGTCGGTATGGATTGTGGTAACCCATAGCTTTTGGTAGTTTCGGTCCAGCTCTCCGCAATCGTTTCTTCAGTGATGCTCCTCAAATCTTCATCTGTACCGGCAACTGCAGGTTTGCTTTGTTGTTTGTGCATGCTGTGGTCTATCTGCTCATAGACATCAGTAGTAGGAGTTTCTTCCTTGTCGACAGCTTTCTCATGTAGCTGTAGCAACTCTGGGTCTACTTTCTGTTCAGCAGTCAATTCATTTTGTGATGACTTCTTTGATTGTTCATTTCCTTTCGGACAGTCATCAATCTTGGAGAAAATAGTAGTATCAAGTTCCACTTCTTCTTCCTCTTTCTTCTCTCGTGGGAGAATTTCTTCTTTCTTTTTCTTTTCTTGTGAGAGAATTTCTTCTTTCTTTTTCTGTGGTGTCATACCATTTATGACATCACCTACAGGATAAAGTTCTTTTTCTTTTCCTGTCTCCACCATAGGACTAGGGTCGGGATTTTCCTTCACAATCAGTTCAGGTCTCACCCTCCCTTTCGCCAAATCATTTGCTAGGATAACGGATATGCCCTCAACAGGAAGTTTTGATATTACTCCAACTGTCACATATCCTGTCACCAAGTCAGATGAGAGGTATATCCTATGTAGAGGTATTTCTTCTTTCCATTCAAAACCTCTCAATAGGACAGTCTGTCCTGTCAATGTATTATCATTTAATGGTAATACATCTTTAAGCAGCAGTGTTAATGATGCTCCTGTGTCTCGTAATATTTTTACGGACTTCAGTGGTCCTTCCTTTTGTAAGGCCACACAACCTTCACTAATGAACGGTTGAAAACTGCACAGGGTCTCTGTGTCAATTTTATTCTTCCCTTGACCATGACTTTCGGGTGTTGTTTCATCTTTCGATGACTTCAGACTCTTTTCCGAGTCAAAAATACTTTGGTCTACTTTTTCGTCTCTGTGGACTTGGACAATTAATCCAATAGTAGCCATTCTGTATTTATAATCAGGATATTTATCCTCATCATCTTCAGTTGTAGATTTCTCTACCTTCTGACTTTTGCTCTCAGGCAAATCCACCCTCAGTGTTTCTGGTTTAGAAGAATCTTTCTTCGAATTCAGTTCGTTTGTATCTTCGCTTTCTTGTACATTCTGTATTGGTGCATGTCTGACGCACATTACCACTTTATTAGGTCTTTTATCTTTCCTTATGCTCCAACAGTCTTCGATGCTATGTCCTGTTCTTTTACAAAAAGTACATTGGACGTTTTTGTTGACAGGTCTTTTATTAACATCATTTTGTTTCACAAAATGCTCTTTTTCACGATGTTTTTGTGGTGTGTTTTCTGCTTGCCGTTGTGCCCTATTAAAATTCTTCTCACCAGCTGTCCTATGACACAATGTGTACTGTTCCGCTAAATCAGCAGCCTTATGTGGGTCAGTGATATCACGCTCGGATAAATACATTCTTATATCCGGCCTCACTTTGTTAATAAAATCCTCTAACAGAATGATATCTTTCATTTCTTTTAATGTGGAGATATTTCTGGATTTTATCCACTGATCCATTAACTTTTCTTCTGCTCGAAGGAAGTCTAAGTGTGTTTGGTAAGGGGACATTGTGTACTGACGGAACCTTTTCCGATAACTTTCAGGTATTTGGTTGTACGCTTTCAGTACAGAATCTTTGATGATTTCATAATCATTTAAATGCTCCTCTTTTAACAATAGAACACAATCTCTTGCCCTTCCCTGAGTAAAAGCTGTTCTTACTAATATTCCCCATTTATCTTCTGGGAACTTAAAATCTCTGCAAGAAATTTCAAAGGTCTGGAAGAAATTAGCTATTTCACTTTCTTTATCAATGTAGGTAGGGACTAGCTTTTTCCATCTGGCCATCTCTACATCATTATGAGATTCTTTTTTAGTAGCTCCTATCTTCGCTAGTTCTATTCTTTCCTGACTTTCTCTTTGACTTTGCTTATCTCTTTCCTGACTTTCTATTTCTCTTTGACTTTTCTTATCTTCCATCTCCATCCGTTTCATTTCTAGTTGAAATCGCAACTGTTCGGACATCTGACCTTCAACTTGATATCCCTCCGCGCTTGATTCTACTTTCAACTTTCCACTCGCAATCAACACATCTTTTATCTGCTGTGTCAACACAGTCCTCGATGGTGTAGTTTCAGTAACTTCTATCTTTAAGATCTCAGCGATCTCTTTTAACTTCTTTATTGATAAAGTTTTCAAAACTTCTTCTTCTGGATTTTCAATAAATTCCATTCTTTAGTTAAGAGATTTATAAAATGGTAAATTTTTCCAACTTACGTTTTTCCAATCGGAAGAATGAATTCAGCGTTATTAGGCTTGCTCAGTAGGTCACGGCTTTACACACAACACAACACCACTTGAATATATGCTTCACTATACAACTATATCGGACGCAGCCCGCAAACTGTTATGGCCCTCTATATGATGACTATGATTACGACTCGTTAAATCGGATTCAATGAATATAGTTGTATCTTTATTAGAAGTCTCTAGATTCTGCTAATCTGTAGCCCAAGCTAGGGGTTCCTTGACTGACAGGTCTATGCAGCAATGTAGTTATATTCGTGATAATTATCTTCAACACCTTTCTCAACAATGATAGATCAAACAACTCCAGTTGTTGAATAAACAATTTTATTTAAATTGTAGACTCAATATAAACGATCAATAAACTTCATCAACTGATGGCAACATAAGTTTCAATACAATGGCATACAATATACAAATGAATATAGCGACTTCACTCGACAAACTTCCGAACTGAACTAACTTTAAGGAGGTCGGGACTTTCCAAAGAAAACTATCATCGAAGATTCTACAGGGTCTTAATACGCATTTTAACCTCTTTCTCTATAATTACTACGATCCAGAATTATCCTCCAATTTCCACGGGATTTGAACGAATTATTTTATTTAAACTGCCCTCAGGGCATAAAGGTCAAACCTTGGTCGCTTTGGACTCTGATACGCACTTGTTAAGAGGTCAATGCCTTACTACGTCATTCATTTATGACCGAGATTCGTAACAGCATAAATACATAGATACATAGATAAATACATACATAGATACATAGAAAGAGAAAAGAACCACAGATACATAGTTAGATGTAAACAGAAAAGAGACACACAGATAAATAGATAAATAGATAGATAGAAAGAGAAAAGCGTCACACATATAAAAAAGATAGATAGAACATCCGCTATTAAATGTTTTAATTTATTGACATGACATGATTCATGTTCATGACTTTCTACTATGACAAGCGACGAAAGCGGAGACTGGAGATGATGGATTTTGTGTGGGTATGTGTGATGCAGGCTTGGGTTTTTAAATCGATAATATCTAGTTATATGCCCCTTTCTGAACGCAGCAACCAACTAAATATCTTTAAGTAAGGCCAATAACTCTATACAAACATAAACAATACCGAGACAACCAAGGGGGATAGTTGTAAAAAGGGGAGGTTAATCGGGGCTTTGTTTAATTTTTTTTTCTTTCCGCAGTTATCTTTTAACAGTAAACAGCAGTCAATCGAATTAACGTTACGTTCATTTAGCTGCCACGCAGGTGACATGGGGGCGGGATCTGCCAATATACAAAACAAAGTGTGCATCAATTTCATTCACCCGGGTCCGTCAGAATTTGGTATATTATTTCAAAATTCGCTTATCGTTTGTAATTGCCTGTTAGACTATCAATATACGTCGGCATGTAATTACGTGTTTCAAAATGAATTGGCTTCGATGGAAAAAAAAAGGTTTTTCTTGTTTTTAACAACTTGGGAACCAAACAGCTTGCAAATCCCTGGAAGGGGCTGAATTTTGATATAAAAATGCTTTCTTTTAATACGAGTGGATGATGTTCTCCTGTATGAGGCACGGCATTCATTGGAAAACAGTAAAAGACTTGGCAGGCCGTATTGTAACTCGCGGGCCGCCTGTAGCAAGCACGGCCCCTTTTTCTATATCGTACACGGAAAGAAAACAGAGTAATTCAAAAACTTGGAATGAGTCGAACAAACCCCACCAGCACTCATATATAAACAAAACAAAACGAATGTTTGTTATTAAAAAGTTCTACCTGGTGTTGTTCTAAGGGAACAAACAGGCAACGATCAAAAGGAACAGAAACTCGGAATTATTCCATCCCGGGTTGCTGCCCTTTTCAAAACTATTCCATCAACCCCCGCCATTTTGTTTTTTCGCAATAGGTGGCGCTCAAAGGACCTTGTTCGTTTACGGTAAGTTTCCCGCCTTCCTGTTCGGTATTCTCACGCAACACGGTAGCGGGAGGATCAGGGGGAGGGGGGGCTGGGTGTGGTGGAGGGAGGGAGGGGAGGCATATGTTCAAACGTGAAGAAGAAAATAAAAAATGAGGGGAGCTGATTTATGTCAGATCTGATGCTTCGTCTCACGGAGAGAAAGACAGAATGATGAGAAGAAAAAATGGAGGAAAAAAATAATAATTTGGAAGCCATTACAAGGAGTTCGTTCAAACAAACATATGGAAAACAGTAATGGAGGAAGGGTTGGGGGGGGGGGGGGCAGGGGGAGGTAACGCTAATAAACCCTCAAGGTAAATACGAAGTACAACAATGACGTCTGCTGGAGGATAATTTTCCCCTTTTTTATGACAGCACGCGTATTAGCTGGTTAGGTTTGCCGAGGGGGGGGGGGATAAGTATCAGAGGATTTATCTGCTACCCTGATTGGACAAAAAAGAAAAACGCGTGCAAAAAGATTGTGATTTTATGGAGAAACAAGGAGGCACCTGTACTGATAGTCTGGAAATTGTCGGAAAATTACTTAAGGATCTGGGGATTCTATTAGTTAGTGGAGCCCTATTGAAACAAAAGCTGGCAGGTCCTACAGTTAGCATACAAGATTGTTAACATGATGATCCAAGTTATAACCCTGCTGCCGTCCTATCCCTGCCGCCCTGTATTTTTTTTTTTGTTGGGGGGGGGGAGGAAGAATGTAATAATCTTTTATCTAGAAGATGCATCTGTAAAACTTGAAGAAATAACGAAAGCTTAAATACATCAAAGGCTATAATAAGATTGACGGCTTGCTCTATTTTCAGAGAAATTATTATGTTCCTTTTCAGTGCGCATCCAATAACGCTGTCTTAAATGAATTCTACTCTCATAAGTTTGCCTAAAGGTTTCCGCGGCATAAATTTAAATTTTTCATTGAAAAAATCATAGCGATTAAATAAAACGGAAGTGAACAATACAAAAGGTAATCGTGAATTCCGGAAAGAAGTCATTCGAATCATCAAATAGCAGAAATATTAAAGCAAGCGGTCCATCTTATTATAGTCTTTGGTCCTGCATAGAATTCAAAACTCTAAAAAAACAAACAAGACTAAATGCTTTAGAAATCAATATTCTGTATCCTGCAGCATACTTCACCGCAATATTCTGTATCCTGCAGCATACTTCACCGCAATATTCTGTAACCTGCAGCATACTTCACCGCAATATTCTGTATCCTGCAGCATATTTCACCGCAATATTCTGTATCCTGCAGCATACTTCACCGCAATATTCTGTATCCTGCAGCATACTTCACCGCAATATTCTGTATCCTGCAGCATATTTCACCGCAATATTCTGTATCCTGCAGCATACTTCACCGCAATATTCTGTATCCTGCAGCATACTTCACCGCAATATTCTGTATCCTGCAGCATACTTCACCGCAATATTCTGTATCCTGCAGCATACTTCACCGCGCTTTTATGAGTTTGATTTAACATTACCAGGTATTAAGTTCTTTAAATGAAATATCTAGACATATCTATGTATCGATCAACCCCTATTTATATATTTTTTTATCTTTATAATTGAATTTCAATAAGCACGTTTGTTTGGGCTATTTATTTATTCGATGTAAATTTCCGAATTAGCATTTGTAAATTCGGAAAATTATTTCATAGAAGTAAATGCATTGCCCGTTTCTTTGGCTCAGTTTTAAAAAAAAAACATGTTTAATATCTTGAAAACAACCATATAAATAATTGATAACAAATCTACATAATATAATATCATCTGATTTAAATTATCAGCTTTACTGTTATGTTGTTCTTTGTTTGTTTTTTGTTGTTGTTTTTATTTGTTTTGAAAATAAACATATTTAGAAGGCCGTTAAAATATTAGTAAGCAAAAGACGGCAAGATAACGAAGGTTGAAAAATAAAAACAAATGGCGCTGGCTTTAGAATGAAATGGCTATTCGGACCCATTTTCAGTAGGAATTCATTAGAACCCATAACAAAAATAATAAAAAATATATTGTAATAAATTAACATTCTTACCATATTTTATCAGAAATAGCACAAAAAAACACCAAACTACTGTTACAAAAAATAAAATAATGTCATCCCTAACCTATAAACTTACCGATACTAACTGCTGTTTATTTCATGTAACATTTCATTCATTTTGTTATCGATTACTAAGTCTATCGGGTCCGAATAGCCACTTCGTTAAAAAAATATTGAAGAAAGAATACATTGAATATGGTCTGTATATTGTGACTTGCCTGTATTTTCTTCGAATTGACTTAGACATTAAGCTTCAGTTCATAGACTATAATATGCATGGACCGCTTGCTTTAGTTTTTTATGCTATTATCTTCTTTTTTTGCAATTCCCGATTCTAAATAAAGTAATTGTCATACAAGTTCCGTTTTATTAAATCGCATTTTTTTCGATTTTAAATGAATACTTGTAGGCCTGTTAGTCCTATTATCATTGACTATAATAAGATGGACCGCCTGCTCTATTTTTAGAGCTTATGTTCTTTTTCCGTGCGCACACAACACTGATCTATAAATGTTTCCGCTCTGTACAACTTTCGATTTTAATTCTTCATTGATAAAATCATAGCGATTAAATAAAACGGAACTTATATATCAATAACTTTATTTCCTGTATAGCAATTACGTTATTTAGAATCGGGAATTCCGAAAATCAGTGTTTCAAGTCATCATGTAGCAGAAATACTAAAGCAAGCGGTCCATGTATATTATAGTCTATGCTTCAGTTATATAAATCTCAAAAGGCGTTTGTATGTTGGTAGATATATATGTGTGTGCAATTCAAAGAAAATATCGGCAAGCTTTCTAAAAAACGAATGCAATTCTTTCAAATTAAAATAACAAATTGTTTGTCTGTTTATTTGCGAAATTGTCTTTTCAAAGATTGAAACCTTATCCACAATTCCTAACTCAATCGCGCACAAAAAAAAAAAGGACTCTTTGAAGACTTATTTCCTCCTGGCATTAAAACGGAGTTCCTCTTCCGCAACCCCATTGTATATTCGACCTATAAATAGTTGATGATTTCTCTAGCTTGTGGGCTAAAATCTGATAAGCGGTCTTTTGATTCCGGGGAAAATTTCTTTTCTTTTTCTCCTCGGAAAATTTTAGCATGGAAATGTCGGAATGAAGAGGGGGGAGGGGGGAAGATCAATTGATTTCTAGCATTTGATTGGTTGGACGGGGAGGGAGTACTCTCCACACCTTGCTAGCATTGATTAAATTACAATGCCCCCAACTAATATAAACTTATGGCCCCCACTGAGTTGGTTGGTCTGGGGAGGAAGCGCTCAAAGGCACTCACTGGCACAGATTGGGAGGGAGGGGAAAAAATATAATCTCTGAGCCAAAAATGCTGTTGGGCTAACAGTGTTTACAGAAAGGGAAATGCTTCAGAGATGGATCGAGAGTATGAAAAAATGTGAAGGAATTATTCTTTTTTTTTTTCGTGCCAGCCTAGAGTTAGATGTAAGTGGGTGCCAGCTGGTTAGGGTGGTGATGATATAACGATTCCCACCCTGTCGTGACGTTAGCAGGTAATAATATTCACGGCGGGGGGTGTGTGTGTGGGGCTGATTTGCACACCAATTTATCTCAACGCCCGGCTCCCATCAACCGGGCAAAATGCTTAGTCTCACTTTCATGTAAGAGACAACCAAACCTGTGTGTGGCAGAAAGCATTTGGGATACTGCAGACGTCAATTTATCGAGCTTACGATATAACGGACGGTTCTCCGGCCTGTATCTTATATTATGTTAAAGACACTACTTGTATAGCTAGTTTGTTAGGCCCTTTGCTAATCAGTGGTCTGAGTCTTATCTTCTATGTTTAGTCAAAGATTATTATAAGATGGACCGCTTGTTTTTATATTTCTGCAATTTGATGACTCGAATGACGTCTTTTCGGAATTCCCCATTCCCTTTTGTATTGTACACTTCCGTTTAATTTAATTCCCATGATTTTCTCAATGGAAAACTAAAATTAAAATGGAAAGGTGTGTGCACTGGAAACCTTTAGGCAGCCGTAGGAGTCATTTAAGAAAGCGTTATTGGCTGCGTACGGAAAAAAAAAGAACATATAAGTTCTAAGAATAGAGCAAGCGGTCCATCTTATTATAGTCTTTGGTTAAAGACATGTCTTCTATTGCACTCAAATCAAGAATTAAATGTATATTTCCGGTCCAAAGCATACAATATACCACAGATGTTAGTGGGAAAAGTGGATAAATAAATAATTATTTAGTTTAACAAGTTGTGTTGCGATATTTTTAACACAGTCTAGCGCTTTCAAAATATACACTTTATTATTTTAGCCGATTTTAGCGGGATTTAGAGGATGCACCGAGACTCAGATGATTCTGCTACATTGAGTTTTTACTGCATTCTGTTAGAAAAAGATAAAAGTGTGTTTGCCCAGAGACTGGCATCGGCATTTAAATTTGTAAGTGGCTCCACCTTGTGTCAGTTGTTATTGTTTGTTTTTGCCGCGGAGTTATCAGCCCTCGTTTGTCTCGCGGCTGTGCACACAGGTCGTGTTGAGTTGTTCGGTCGACGCGTAGGGCTAAGTGGTAGCTGGCATCAAGAGTGGTCATAAATATTTCACACGTGTGCCTAGATTATGTGTGTGTGTATGTCGGGTTGGGGGGAGCGAAGGGTCTTGAACTGTAAAGGAGGGGTAGGGAAGGGGGAGGGGAAGGATCTCTGTTGAGATAGGCAGAGTGGTTGCAAAGAGTTACAAAGTTTACGGATGAATGTAAAATTTAACAAAAAAAAAACAAAAACATTTCACTCAAGTAAGTTTCTTTTAAAATGAATGAAACACTTTGTTTATTGTTGTTTTTAAAGCACAAGAAGGCGTGGATGGCTTCAACGTGAGCACTGATAAGCACAGTACTCATGCACAGTTATAGAGGTAGCGTATTATAGCATGTGACAGTATCATACATGTTGCTGTGGGTGTTGTAGAGATGGGGTGAGGGAGGAAGAGGCTAACTTTGTGAAGCTGACTGGTCCAGCGGTTAGTTCACCGGACAGTCAGCCCAAAAAGACCAACTGACACGTCGCGGGTTCTACCCCCGCCACCGACGGATCCCTGTCGCCCTCTAGGAGTTTTGGGCCTGTAAACGTATTTGCGCCAGCAGGCAGCAGTGTGTTTACAGCGCATAGAACTGTTCCCAACGGGGTATGCTCTATATAAGTCTTATTATTATTATTAAATAGAGCAAGAGAGAGGAGATAGATAGATTGATAGAGAGAGAGAGAGAGAGAGAAAGAGAGAGAGAGAGAAAGAGAGAGAGAAAGAGAGAGAGAGAGAGAGAAAGAGAGAGTGGGGACTGAGATGGACAGGAGCGGGCAGAGACGGAGAGAGTGGAAGAGGGTTAAAATGAAACAAAAAGGGATACATCGAGAAAAACGTGTAAAAGATATGAAAAGGAAGACAGATTTAGTTAAAGATGGGGCAGTAGCGAGATGGCGAGAGAGAGAGAGAGAGAGAGAGAGAGTGAAAGAGCAGGCGATAGAAAGAAGAAGGGAGGAAGAAAGAGCAAAAAGAGAACAAGAACAAGCTTAGAGAGAGGGAGAGAGAAAGAGCAAAAAAGATACGGAGGACAAGAAGGTGCAATACGTTTTCATCCAGACGCGATATGTCTATACGTCTGTCTATCGTTCACCCTTTCTCCACTTTCCCCCATTGTCTGTCGCTAGATACTCTCTGTTGATCGGATTATCAGTTAACATTAGGTTCTATTTTTACTCCCTTTCTATTAACTTGCGCTGTCTGTCTGCTTGTGTGCTTGTCTGGTTGTTTGCAAAACTTTGCATCAATTTTTCGACCCATTCCTGTCGTCCAATCGAGCCGAAACTTGGCCAGCAGACTTGTCCCGACTAACAATACATACTATCAAATTTTCAGCATCATAGTGTTTGGAATAGTTACGAATTCATTCGACCAATTTTCCGAATCGAGGAAAATATTTTACGTCAAACATGGCTGCCTCTACCGGAAGAGACGGAAGCAAATAAACTTTTCGGATATGTTCGTTTTTACGAAATAAATAGAATAAAAACGACACAATGTAGCCGAAACAAAGCGAGTTATCTTTTTATGTTTTTTTGCGGGTGTTACGAAACGTAAATTCCCTACATTGTAATGTTAATAAACCAACTAAATCATTTAAGCGAATTGCGTTTAAACGATATAAAATATTTCTCAGCTCAAGGTTTCCCCCCGGGTTTTTCCTAACCTAATGAGAGCATTATTGTTTTTTTATTAACCTCGATAAAAACATGAACTGTTCACGTAAACACAGCGTGTCAAGGTCGTCCGGTCTCTCCTTATTTTGTTAGAGCATTATTGCTTGACATTCTGATCACGCAGTCAACATGCAGGCTTGATTTAAATATTCGTGTCACTAGGCTGTCTGGTTTTTCCAACGATTGACCCGTAATATATTTCTACGCGATTCGACACTTTTAGTCAGTTCTTGGCGTACATTCGATCGGATAACATCTAAGATTCTGAGTCTCTGAGTATCGTTTCTATTTGAGTTGTATTATGGAAAATTTATTATTCTACTATTAACTACAATGCTATATGTTCATTGAGGATATTCATTACTAATTGGAATATGTGTAGTTCTTGATTGTGTATATAATATTATTTGGATTCCTACTGGATTGATGTTGTAAATTAAACCAAATTTATCGTTGCTTTCTACACAACTTGGTTAGCGTCAATATTTCAAAGTTATATACATGTGTGTATGTGTAATATTTATTCAACTATATTAATAATCTACACTACCACTCAACATCGAGGTTCTTGCTGTATAATATGAGCCACATAAATAATTATACATGAAGTAAATCAACTGAAAACTCTAAAACTACGCTATGTGAATTGCCAGGGGATTATAAGAACCAGGAATACTCTAGACAACTACAAATAAACTTCAGAATGATATAATAAGATCTTCACTAATACAAGGATACTCACACGAACAATAACAATACTATAACTATCATTTTCATAAATTGAATGGGGGCTCTAGCCGTAATAACATTATAAATTATAATTATACTTGTGTGATAAATAGAAGGTCTCATCCATGATTTATTATGGTGAATAAATTGCCTTGTAATAAAATGGGTTTTGCTCGTCAGTGATTTACTAACAAACGTTTAGAGGATTTACTTCAACTTCAAGAATCGTTATACTATTTACACAAACTATTTACAACTGCCGTAATACATACTCGTAACTTGGATGGATTGTGTTGGAAAATATGAACAATATACAATATACTAAAGATTGTGATTGAATTGAACATTGCTATTGAGAATCGGAAAACTTAACTATTCAGCCTGGAAAATTATCTGGTGTATTACCTTATCGAACAAAGTAACTCTAAGAAAGTATTATTTTTATGACCTTGTTGTGAAAAATCTGAACTGTGTGGTGTAGTGAATTATTCAAAGGACAGAAAGTAAGTTGGACACTTTTATTGTATTATTAACAAGATTTACAGTAACTTTTAATAATATAAAATGGAGGCCACAAATAATCTTACATTGGATCCAGAGATATTTGATCTAACCTCAGAACAGCTTAATAAAATGTCAATGATACAATTAAAAGAATTGGCTAAATCATTGGGCATTTCTATCACAGAAACTAGGCCATCAAAAACTAAATTACTTCAAGAGGTAACTGAGTGTTTAAGAAAACAAGGTACACTAATTATTGAAGAAACTACTGCTAATGATAACATTAATGATGAATCAGATGATGAATTACCTTTTCCTATAAAACAAAGAGTAAAGCATACAACTGGTGACTTAAGTGAAGAATTGAAATTTAAACTTGAGTTAAGAAAGATGGAATTAGAGATGGAAAGAGAAAGAGAAAGCCAGAGAATTGAGATGGAAAGAGAAATAGCAAGAGAGAAAATAGCAAGCCAAGAAAGAATTGAGATAGCAAGGTCTCGTACGTCAAATCATTCGAATGCAAGCTCTGAAGCAGATGCAGAACTGTATAAGTTTAAGAAACATATTCCAGTTTTTGAAGATAATTCGGTGGAAGAGTTCTTCATGATTTTCGAGAGAAACGCTAGAGACTATCAATTTCCCGAGGGCAAGAAAGCTATACTTCTACGCTCAGCTCTGAATAAAGGAAAGGCACTTGATGTTGTATTAAGTCTTACTGAAGAGGAATTGTATGATTATGAACTGATCAAGAATAGAGTACTGCTAAGTTATGCATTAACACCTGAAAAATATAGAAAAGTGTTTCGTGAGTCTAAGAAAGAACAGGAACAATCCCATGTTGATTTTCTAAGACAGAAAAAGAAATATTTTGAAAGATGGATTCGATCCAAAGGTGTAAACAAAGACTTTGATAAATTAGCTAATCTTATGCTAATGGAAGACTTTAACAATAACATCAGAGGTGATGTAAGAATACATTTAGCAGACAAAGGTGTAGAACAAGTAGAAACAGCAGCAGTGATGGCAGACGAATATGTTATTATCCATTCCAGCAATAAATTTACAACAGTTGATAAATCTAAATTCCAGAATCGAGATATGAAGGTAGAAAAGAAAACCATGAATCCAAATGAATCCTATCAATCAAAGAGACATCAGCAGAGCAATCAAGGTCCAACAAATTCCAAGCCAACCTGTAGCCATTGTAAACGAATTGGACATACTAAGGAAAAGTGCTGGATATTGAATGGGAACCCGAATAAAAAGAATGTTGTCTTATCGTATGTAGCAATGCCAAAACAAAGAACTCATGAAAATGTAAAGAAGGATATTAGAACTCAAACAGAGATACCTAGTGCTAATGCAGATAACCTGACAAAACACACGTATCTAGGAAACTTGAAACCAGAAATAGTTCCTGAAATAGAGACAATGGTTTTCAATAATTCTAATTCTAATCTGAGCTCCAAGGAGTCTATATCAGATAGAACCACCATGAGTACTAAACATACCTCTTACAAAAATAACTTGGATACAGATCTCATCGATACTGAGATACCAAGCAATTGTTTACCAATCATTGAAGAAGGTACCGTGTCATCCATAATAAATGGTGTCACTAGTGAAAAAAACATCAGAATACTCCGTGATACAGGGGCTGAGGTTTCACTACTTTTAGAGAATACTGTTCCTACGTCACAATCGACATATACAGGACAGGATCTTACTATTCAAGGTGTATCAAGGAAAAATGTACAAGTTCCTTTGCATCAAATACAGCTGAAGAGTGCGTACTTCACTGGAAATGTAGTTGTGGGTGTGTACAAATCACTTCCGTTTAAAGGCGTTTCTTTAATACTGGGAAATGATATTGCTGGAGATGTGGTGCATTCCATATCCAAGAAAAAACAATACCTCAATAAAAGTGAGAGCTTTATCAAACCTATATGCATCGTCACGAGAGGTATGGCCCAACAACAAAAGTCTGTCGAAACCATGTCAAAGTCAAAAATAGAACCAGAAATTGACCTACAGGCAACTTTCCTGGCTGACATCTTGAGTGGTCCCTCAGTCAAGACTACTGAAAGTAATTTGTCACCTCGACAATTACTCCTATTAGAACAGAATAGAGATTCAGGAATTAAACACCTGAAGAAAAAGGTGATAACTGAACAGGAGGCAGAAATGAACGGAAATGGACTTTTTCTGAAGGAGGGAATATTAATGCAAAAATGGAGAGATGTGAAATGTGATAATGACAATTGCAGAGAAGGAAGTCAGATTGTGGTACCAGCCATATATCGTAATGACATCTTACACATGGCTCATGACACGCCATATGCTGGTCATCTAGGAGTGAACAAGACTTACCGTCGAATTCTTCCGTACTTCTATTGGCCTGGACTACATCGTGACGTCACAAAATACTGCAAGTCATGCAATACATGCCAGATAGTTGGTAAACCTAACCAGACTATACCGGTAGCACCTCTAAGGCCAATACCTGCCTTTGCAGAACCATTTAGCCACTTGCTAATAGACTGTGTAGGTCCTTTGCCTAAAACAAAGACAGGACACCAGTACTTATTCACTATAATGTGCACTGCCACGAGATATCCTGAAGCTATTCCGCTACGCACCATTAACGCAGATAAGATATCTGACGCACTGATTGCATTTTGTTCAAGATACGGTCTTCCAAAGACTATACAGTCAGACCAAGGATCTAACTTTACATCAAAGCTGTTTAACCAGGTCTTAAAGAAACTAGGCATCCAACATGCAACTTCAACTGCGTACCATCCGCAAAGCCAAGGTGCCCTAGAAAGATATCATCAGACTCTGAAAACCATGCTCCGCACATACTGTTTTGAGAACACTGAAGACTGGGATCGCGGTATTCCATTCGCTCTTTTCGCGACTAGAGAAACTGTGCAGGAATCTCTTGGATTCAGTCCGTTCGAGTTAGTGTTTGGACATTCAGTTCGAGGACCTCTAAAACTGTTGCAGGAAACCTTGTTAAATTCTGATGAAGAGACTGGACTCGTAGCTTATGTGGAACAATTTAGCAATAGAATCTATCATGCTTTTAATCATGTTAAAGATAATCTTTTGCAGGCTCAGAAAAGAATGAAAGGGTACTATGATGTCAAGGCCAGATCCCGATGTTTCCATCCTGGTGATAAAGTCCTCATGTTGACCCAATTGTCTGGACAACCCCTGAGTGCAAAATATACAGGACCATATCAGGTTTTAGATAAAATCAGTGATGTAACATACCTTGTAAAAACCCCTGATAGAAGGAAAACACAGAGACTGTGCCATATAAACATGCTAAAACCTTATGTTGTTAGGGAAGAACAAACCGACATTAGGACAGTGAGTGCTATCAAAACTGTTGAAACACCCCCGCCTAAATTTAAAAAGACAATCATAGAAAGTAAACTTCAGAACACTGAAGCACTTAAAAACCTCAATGATAAACTGGCACATCTAGACTTAGGTGAACAGACTTCTATCAAGGGTTTAATCTATGATCATGTAAATTTGTTTAGTGATGTTCCTAACAAAACAACTTTGGTTACCCATGATGTAGTTTTAAAAGATGATAATGTTAAACCTGTCAAACAACATCCGTATAGGGTTAATCCCATACAACTTAAGAATAACTTACGTATTGGTAAAAGATCACATCGTCGCGGACACCCTATCGCGCATGTAACCAATGTATAAAGGGATAACTTCATGTATATATTCTGATAATCCTAACTAAGAGAATTGGATCATTTAAAATATAAATGCATGAATATATGAATATGTTGTGATTATTTTATGCAATATCTTATGCCTTATTTTATGCCATGAATATTTCCATTTGCTAAAACAAATATTATTATTGTTGTAGGAAAAAAGAAAAAACCTAATAAGTTACTTTTAAGTATTATTGATTTATGGACATAATTTTCTTTATTAGTAAGATAATGAATGAACAGAAATGTACATCCTTATTTTGAAACAATCAAACTATAGTTGTGATTATGTAAAAACCAAGATAGAGTAATGTGCATACACTTCACATGCTTACACACTTAAGATTAAACTCTTACTTTAAAATTTATTTAAATATTAATTTCATTTAAGTTGAATTAATTAATGATTGAATTGTTTAATATGATAACATTAGTTATGTTGATTTTTACCTTATAAATAAGATGATGATGTTTATAAGGAATGATATCTCAGAGAGTATAATTTTTTAGAATAACGCGAACATGTGTTATGGTCTAAGGATAACTTGAGATCCTATATGATGAGGGTTTAATAGAATAAATTATTTCCCTTACTTGTCTTATTTAACGGACTACCCAGGTGGAGTCAGTTTTTTTTTGTATATTGTTTAGAACTAAAGTTAAGTGCAGGCGGTTCTAAAAGAAATTGCACACTTCTATTGTTTAGTATGCAATGTTCTTTTCCTTTTGGTACGGGCGACTGTTACGAAACGTAAATTCCCTACATTGTAATGTTAATAAACCAACTAAATCATTTAAGCGAATTGCGTTTAAACGATATAAAATATTTCTCAGCTCAAGGTTTCCCCCCGGGTTTTTCCTAACCTAATGAGAGCATTATTGTTTTTTTATTAACCTCGATAAAAACATGAACTGTTCACGTAAACACAGCGTGTCAAGGTCGTCCGGTCTCTCCTTATTTTGTTAGAGCATTATTGCTTGACATTCTGATCACGCAGTCAACATGCAGGCTTGATTTAAATATTCGTGTCACTAGGCTGTCTGGTTTTTCCAACGATTGACCCGTAATATATTTCTACGCGATTCGACACTTTTAGTCAGTTCTTGGCGTACATTCGATCGGATAACATCTAAGATTCTGAGTCTCTGAGTATCGTTTCTATTTGAGTTGTATTATGGAAAATTTATTATTCTACTATTAACTACAATGCTATATGTTCATTGAGGATATTCATTACTAATTGGAATATGTGTAGTTCTTGATTGTGTATATAATATTATTTGGATTCCTACTGGATTGATGTTGTAAATTAAACCAAATTTATCGTTGCTTTCTACACAACTTGGTTAGCGTCAATATTTCAAAGTTATATACATGTGTGTATGTGTAATATTTATTCAACTATATTAATAATCTACACTACCACTCAACATCGAGGTTCTTGCTGTATAATATGAGCCACATAAATAATTATACATGAAGTAAATCAACTGAAAACTCTAAAACTACGCTATGTGAATTGCCAGGGGATTATAAGAACCAGGAATACTCTAGACAACTACAAATAAACTTCAGAATGATATAATAAGATCTTCACTAATACAAGGATACTCACACGAACAATAACAATACTATAACTATCATTTTCATAAATTGAATGGGGGCTCTAGCCGTAATAACATTATAAATTATAATTATACTTGTGTGATAAATAGAAGGTCTCATCCCTGATTTATTATGGTGAATAAATTGCCTTGTAATACGGGCCAAAGCTAGAAAAAAAAAGGATGCGCAAAATTTTAGTGTGGAGATTCATAAGGTATTATATCACTTATATTTATTTTAATCTATCAAAATATAAATCAAATAAAAAAAACTTAGTTTACAAAGAAAGGGAGTATAATAAAAACTTAGTTTTTATGGGTTAGTTTTATTCAAATTTTCTATTACTCTTTTTTTCCCTTCCTTTCTCGTCAAAGAGGAGACAATCCCAAACACTTTAACAAGACACATCTAATTCCAGCTCCCCCACGTAACTCCACAATGCGCCCAGGGCGATCGCTGCATGGCTGACATATCTCGCCCTTACCCCCTCCCCCCCCCTCCCCGACCCCTCCAGCATCCTACCAACTTGCTCTTTGCCTGGGTTCCAGATTCCTCCAGAGTGCATTTCATCTCCATGATCTACGCACACGTGCAGTGCACGCGATTAACCCCCCTCCCCCCGTCTGATAGATGCGCGCAATAGAACCCCCCCCTCCCCCATAATACCTTCCACCCTGTGTGTGTTCTTTATTTATTCTACACTTTAATGTCGAATTCGTAAATCTATCTGTTTAATTCTACGCTGATTGCTGACGATTGAAAAAATTGGTCTAAATAGCAAGGATGTGAAATGTCTGTTAACCCTTACAGTCCCGCGCGCGTATATAACGGAACTGAAGGCGGCATAGATAGAAGTAGGTCGGTACGGGAAGGGTTAATCTTAATTTAAGCACAACACACAACACACTAAAAGGTGGAATACATGTAAACGTTTAAAAAATAAGCTAAACGATGTACAGGCCTCTCCGGAGAGTTGAAATGGTATAATTACCAGTCTGCGCCCCCCCCCCCCCAACCACACCTGTTTTGTCATGAACAGAGGTTACCGAATTTGGGGTAGGGGGGCGGTAGGGAGGGGCAAGGTACTGGGGTGAGGGTGGGGGGGGGGAATCGATTCGTGTCTCAAGAAAAATAGTGGGGAATAATGAGAATTGGAATGGCGAGAATTGAAAAACAACACAGCGTGATTTGAAATAATGAGAATTGGAATAGCGAGAATTGAAAAACAATACAGCGTGATTTGAAATAATGAGAATTGGAATAGCGAGAATTGAAAAACAATACAGCGTGATTTGAAATAAAGAGAATTGGAATAGCGAGAATTGAAAAACAATACAGCGTGATTTGAAATAATGAGAATTGGAATAGCGAGAATTGAAAAACAATACAGCGTGATTTGAAATAAAGAGAATTGGAATAGCGAGAATTGAAAAACAACACAGCGTGATTTGAAATAAAGAGAAGTGGAATAAAGAGAAAAATAAAAACGAGAATTAGAATAACAAGAATTATAATAAAGAAAATTTCAATAACGAGATATTGAATAATGAGATTTTGAATAATAACGAGAATTAGAATAAAGAGATTTTTAATAAAGAGAATTTTGATAAAGAGAATCAGAATAAAGAGAAATTGAATAACGGGAAAGGTAATAATTATAATTTAAATAAAGAAAATCAGAATAAAGAGAAATTGAATAACGGGAAAGGTAATAATTATAATTTAAATAAAGAGAATCAGAATAAAGAGAAATTGAATAACGGGAATGATAATAATGAGCATAATAAGAATGACGGGATTGCCTACGAAGGGCGTCTTGATTCTGAAGATGCTTTTCTGTTTGGAGTTTGGAGGCAGGGTCGAGTAAAATGTTATGGCGATTAGCTGTGATCTAGATCAGAGGTCGGCAACCTTTTGCTAAGAGTGTGCCAAACTAGGGTTTCTAACTCATTCTGTGTGCCAACAGCATCAAAGTCAACCTGCTCTATTTCACTTTTTAAAAAAATAATTCTTAAGCGTCTTATATAATTTAATACAAAATTAACGTATTTGTGATTATCATCCTTTTTATTTGCATTTATATCAAATACAAAATTGTATTACTGAACTTTCACATTTATGGCAACTATAGATTTAATATTTTAATTTGATAGTCAAGATGAGGATCTAACACCTTTCAATATTAATTATACTTTTATCTCAGTTTAACTGAGATGTCCTTTCTTATTAGTGTGTTAGAACAAATGTGTCTATATACTAATTCCATTATCGTAAAGCGGAATAGATACATTCTAGTCATACAAACTGGGTAGTTAATGTAATGTTTGAAAATGTACATATAGATTCTTTAGTCATATATTATTTATATAATATCCAAATACTTTTTACAGTTGGATCATTTCAAAGTTATAAAATGTAAGCCTATTATTTATTTATAAAAGAAAAAAAAGGTAATTAAAACAGGTAAATGATCTCCCATTAAAAAAAAAATTTCCACATTTTATTCTTTATAACATAGTGGTATTAAATAAGTCTCTTATATTTCATAAATGATCATCAAACCCTTGACCGATAGTGTCACGTGCGAAATCAGCTACTGACGTATAATGATATTTTTAGAAATGTAATATTTATACACTCTTTTGATTCACATCCCTCTTGGATCTCACAAGGTTGTATAAGAACTAGTATTGATGTTATTGTAGTAGATTTGATATTTATTTGGCTCGTAGGATGTGTTTTCTGTGTATGAAGTGAATTAGATAAACTGTACCTTAATATAGAGGAAATCCACAATCCTGTTTGAATGATTAAACACAATTTTATTCCAAGTTGAAATTATGAATATAACAGCAACACATAATACAGGTACCAATATTATAGGATGAAACTTAATCAGTTGAGATTCTTCTCTATCGTAATAAGCCGAGATAACGTATCTTTTAAGAAAATGGTCAAGAACAATCCTCACACACTAGCGCCCAAGCTAGAACTCTAACCATCTTCAACCCTCGTGCATATGACGTATTTAATGCTATGACGTAGTGTCTAGACATATACATGTTTTATTCCTAACACGGAAACATTTCGGGTTTAAGATTATTTCTTTTTAACTTTAGTTAATAATAATAGAACCAATATAATTATGGAAATAAAACTACTTTCGTAACAATATGTTCGTTGGGGGAGCGAATGGACTCCCCAGCAGTCATCTTTCTCCATTTTTGCATATCTTGAGCTACTCAAGGAGTTTTGTCCCATCTTTTTTTGTCGAGCCGGCATTTCCGCTGACGCCTCTACAACGTCCACCTTCTACAACGCCTTGGAGGATGTTTTTTTGGCAGGTTAGGCCGATTATGCCGCACCACATGACCGAACTGTGTCAGCCTGCGTCGTTTGAATATTGCATAATGGTTTCTCGAGGGCCCGCAATGGATGATTTTCTGTCCCAGACATACTCATTAGTCTTGTGTTCTAGGTAGGAGATTCGAAAGATTTTTCTCATGCATTTATTTTCGAATGCCTTCACTTGTTTTCAGTGGCTACTAACAGTGTCCAGGTCCCACATCCGTACAGAACATTGAGAACAAGGGTTTTGACAAGGGCTCTGTAAAGCCTGGGCTTTATTGTATATTTACTAAATTTATTACAACAAAATTTGTTTTAGAATTACTTATATTTATGTTTATGGGGCACGGTATCCGAGCGGCAGCGCGTTCGACTGGCGAGCCGAAGGTCCCGGGTTCGAATCCTGGTGCAGGCTAGGATTTTTTCCCGGGTCCGGAGGGTGTCCCCGAGTCTACCCAGCTCTGATGGGTACCTGACATTAGTTGGGGTAAAAGTAAAGGCGGCTGTGCATAGTGCTGGCCACACAATCACCTAGTATGCCGTGGCGACAGAAACTGGTGAACGCTGCTTCATCGGACCTATGGATCATCTCGGTCCGACCGGTACTTTACTTTATGTTTAATTAAAGAAGATTAGCATAAAAACTATTTTAAATGTAGGCCTACTTAGTCTGTATCAATCTATGAGTACCTTGTCTTGAAAGCGCTTCGCTACAATGCCAAGTGTAGGTAACCTCTTTGTATGCGATAAACTA
The DNA here is from genome assembly GCA_949126835.1 of Anisus vortex. Lineage (NCBI taxonomy): Eukaryota > Metazoa > Mollusca > Gastropoda > Planorbidae > Anisus > Anisus vortex. The sequence goes on along the minus strand of OX421495.1, from coordinate 48,529,336 downwards.
AGTTCACATTAGTAAGTTGAGTCAAAAGCTGAAAGTTATAGAGCGAATGCCTAGCAGTTTAGAACAGCAGATGACTTTCCTTGGCAGCGTCCTTCCAGATTTTTTTCCTCAAATTGTCCAATTTAGATGCCAACTTTAAAAAGTTAAAAATTCTACTTATTGCATTTTAAAATCACCAATATCCACTTAAAAAAATATCTACATCTAATAAGTTTGTAGTAATATCAAACCAGTTGGGCTTGATTTGGTATGAAAAAATGAGTCCGTAAATGTAAAAGTCTTGCCTTTGATTATAAGACACCGCTTCGAGTGCTTCGATGTACTTCTGAAAATGCCCAACTATAGATCTTAATATATGCCTTAACAAAGGGGTATACATGTAGATAAATGTTTTGAAATTTATTTCACGGCAAGATATGTACAGTTTCAATTCAAATCCATTCCAGTGGTCTCTCGCGTGCCATTGAAAATCGCCCTGCGTGCCAAATTTGGCACGCGTGGCTTAGGTTGCCAACCCCTGATCTAAGTACTGTGTTATACAATATTCCTCGGTCACAGTGCCCCAAATGATGTATTGCAGTCATCAGAAAAAGCTTCACTGAGGCTCGAACCAGTGATCGCTCAACTTTATGGCCACTTTTTTTTTTTTTTTTTACAGCTAGCTTCTTAATTACAACATGCAACGATGTTGGTCGAGTTGCAACCCCTCCCCCACCCAACCACACACACTTGTCTAACCCCTCCTTCCCTTCCATTTTGTCAATTTCCCCATCTCTCCTCCCCCCGCCCCCCCCCCGGTAAACCAGACTCAATGTTTGGGATGTACATTCCACTTTACCTGTCGGTTATATACATCTCTCTGTCTTTCTCTCTATCTCCGTTACTCCATCTCACCATTTTCTCTCTCTGTGTGTATGAGTATGTGTGTGTGTGTTTGCTACACAATGGCGTCACTCTGATGCCCTGACATCTGCCAGCGATGCCTATCACCTCAGTGATGACGTAAAAGTATTTAAAAAAATAATAATCAGGAAACTACAGTCTGGTTGGTTGGGTTATTTGCCCCTCCCCGGACATCGGTTTGAGGTAGGCCGCTTAGAATCAAACATAGAATCATATTTGTTTCCGGAAATCTACCGGAAATACAAAGCAAAGTTATACAAAGTGATTGAAAAACAGCTCAGCAAATAAACAACCATCAGCTATAGTTCAGTAAAGAGGTTTATTAAATAATGCATTGTACTTTTTTCATAACAACGCATCCGTACAGGATACCAGTTCTAATAATAAGCGCTTAGAGCTGTAAGGTAAGCGCTATATAAAAATGCCTCAATAATAATAATAATAATAATAATAATAATAATAATAAGATAATAAGATACTTTGAAAAGCATGCAAATTAAAACACGTTTTCTTGTTCCATATGCAACGACAATTTCATTTCGTTCTCAATCGGCACTCGGGTATGGAATGGGTTAACTGAACTATTCATAAAAGTCAACATGTTTTTAACAAAAAAAAAAGTTTGATGATGTAAAACTGTAAAACTCAAAACCATATTGCTGCCTCCTCAACGAGCCACGAGGTCTCTCGGCAGTGCAGTGACACTTGGACGCGCAAAACGGGGTGACCCTTTCCCCTAAAACCCACAAGATGAGTTTGCTCGAGGACCACAAGATAAGTTTACTCGAGGCCCACAAGATAAGTTTACTCGAGGCCCACAAGATAAGTTTACTCGAGGCCCACAAGATAAGTTTACTCGAGGCCTACGAGATAAGTTTACTCGAGGCCCACAAGATAAGTTTACTCGAGGCCCACAAGATAAGTTTACTCGAGGCCCACAAGATAAGTTTACTCGAGGCCCACAAGATGAGTTTACTCGAGGCCTACGAGATAAGTTTACTCGAGTCCCACAAGATAAGTTTACTCGAGGCCCACAAGATAAGATTACTCGAGGCCCACAAGATAAGTTTACTCGAGGCCCACAAGATAAGTTTACTCGAGGCCTACGAGATAAGTTTACTCGAGGCCCACAAGATAAGTTTACTCGAGGCCCACAAGATAAGTTTACTCGAGGCCCACAAGATAAGTTTACTCGAGGCCCACAAGATAAGTTTACTCGAGGCCTACGAGATAAGTTTACTCGAGGCCCACAAGATGGGTTTGCTCGTGGCCCACAAGATAAGTTTGCTCGAGGCCCACAAGATAAGTTTACCCCAGGCCCACAAGATAAGTTTACTCGAGGCCTACGAGATAAGTTTACTCGAGGCCCACAAGATAAGTTTACTCGAGGCCCACAAGATAAGTTTACTCGAGGCCCACAAGATAAGATTACTCGAGGCCCACAAGATAAGTTTACTCGAGGCCCACAAGATAAGTTTACTCGAGGCCTACGAGATAAGTTTACTCGAGGCCCACAAGATAAGTTTACTCGAGGCCCACAAGATAAGTTTACTCGAGGCCCACAAGATAAGTTTACTCGAGGCCCACAAGATAAGTTTACTCGAGGCCTACGAGATAAGTTTACTCGAGGCCCACAAGATAAGTTTACTCGAGGCCCACAAGCTAAGTTTACTCGAGGCCCACAAGATAAGTTTACTCGAGGCCCACAAGATAAGTTTACTCGAGGCCTACGAGATAAGTTTACTCGAGGCCCACAAGATGGGTTTGCTCGTGGCCCACAAGATAAGTTTGCTCGAGGCCCACAAGATAAGTTTACCCCAGGCCCACAAGATAAGTTTACTCGAGGCCTACGAGATAAGTTTACTCGAGGCCCACAAGATAAGTTTACTCGAGGCCCACAAGATAAGTTTACTCGAGGCCCACAAGATAAGTTTACTCGAGGCCCACAAGATGAGTTTGCTCGAGGCCCACGAGATAAGTTTGCTCGAGGCCCACAAGATAAGTTTACTCGAGGCCTACGAGATAAGTTTACTCAAGGCCCACAAGATAAGTTTACTCGAGGCCCACAAGATAAGTTTACTCGAGGCCCACAAGATGAGTTTGCTCGAGGCCCACAAGATGAGTTTGCTCGAGGCCCACAAGTTAAGTTTGCTCGAGGCCCACAAGATGAGTTTGCTCGAGGCCCACAAGATAAGTTTGCTCGAGGCCCACAATATAAGTTTACTCGAGGCCTAGGAGATAAGTTTACTCGAGGCCCAGAAGATAAGTTTACTCGAGGCCCACAATATAAGTTTACTCGAGGCCCACAAGATAAGTTTACTCGAGGCCCACAAGATAAGTTTACTCGAGGCCCACAAGATGAGTTTGCTCGAGGCCCACAAGATGAGTTTGCTCGAGGCCCACAAGTTAAGTTTGCTCGAGGCCCACAAGATGAATTTGCTCGAGGCCCACAAGATAAGTTTGCTCGAGGCCCACAATATGAGTTTGCTCGAGGCCCAAAAGATAAGTTTGCTCGAGGCTCACTTTCTGCTCATGTAAAAGGGTCAAAGAGTCTGGGTTGGAGAGGTAGCTCCACATTTGCACCCATCATCAGTTCTTATCTCTGGCGCCCCCCACTCCCCCCCCCCACTTTTCTCCTGTATTACACCACCTCCAATACAATTGCTTCGACTCCCTAGCACCCACCTAACGCCCTCCCCCCCCCCCCCTCAACCATGTGGTTATCTCTCACGCTGCATCAAGTCAACGGGCAATCACCAACAGATGAGCAAGGGGCGTGAACTCTCCAACAGGAACTTTCTTTCTGGAGCAGCTCTTCTGGAAAGAAGAAATCTATGGAGGTTAGATGGAGGTGGGGGGGGGGGGGGGAGGGTCATGAGGGCGATCGCTTTTGTTTTATTATCTACGGGTGTGTCTTTCTGATGCTGAAGGGGAGCGTTGTTGTGTGCAGCCCACCTGATGTTGCTGACGATTGCGTCTGGAGGGATGTCATGCACATGTCATTGCCATATTTCAGACACCCACTTACACAATCTTGAGGCGATGCCTCAGAGTCAGAGCAGGGGTCGGCAAACTTTTTGCTAATAGTGTGCCAAAGTAGGATTTCTAATTCATTCAGCGTGCTGACAGACTAAAAGTCACCCTGCTTTAGCACTCAGTTTCTTGTAGAAGAGACTTGAATTGCTTTTTCAAAAAGTCTTCTACGTGCCATTGAAAAGAAGTTCTGTGTGTTTAGTCTGGAACGCGTTCTGTAGGTTGCCGACCTCTGCCTTAGAGTTCTTTGAAAGGAAGCAAAAAAAATTACCTTTTAGCGATCTTTTCTTGATTACCACTATAAAAAATTACATGGCATTTCTCAATGAAAGCTTACTACATAATATACTAGATTTGATTCTAGTCTATCCGTCTAGCTGTCTATGTCAATTAATCTATCTATCTATCTGTCAAAATATCTATTTATCTATTTATCCATTTATCCATTTACCTATTTAGTTATTTAGCTTTTTAGCTTTTTATTTATTTAACTATTTATCTATTTATCTATTTATCTATTTATCTATTTATCTATTTATCTATTTATCTATTTATCTATTTATCTATTTATCTATTTATCTATTTATCTATTTATCTATTTATCTATTTATCTATTTATCTATTTATCTATTTTCCTATTTATCTATTTTCCTATTTTTCTATTCTATTTATCTTTCTGCTGACTGACTGCCTGCTTTTTTTTATTAACCCTTCTTTTTTCTATCAATCTATCTGCATACATATGCATATATGTGTCTATCTATTTATCCATCCCTGGATTCTTTCTTGATTTTTCCGTCTGTGTTTCTGTATCTATATGAACGGCCTTGAACAATACTAGCTGTCAACAAAAATAATAAAACTTGTCATTTAGATGCATTTCTCTTTATCGTCTAGTCCTCTCTCTCTTTCTCTCTCCCTCTCTCTTTATCCGCTCAGTCATCTTTTATCTTCTCTCTCCATTTTTTTTTAAATCGCCTTCCTCCCCCCCCCTCCACCCCTGTATATACCTGCCATTTCGTTCGATGGCCGTGTTTCCCTGTATTCATATATTCCACAAACCGTCCCCTCCCTTCATAACATAGCCATCCCTCTCCCCATGAGACACCCCCCCTCCCCTTTTGTCCACACAAACTGAGGTTAGAGAAACAGCTCGGATGCGCTCAGCGTAAACCCAGCTGCTAGGTGGCGTAAACCAAGCAAAATAATAAACTCAACAAGGGGGGGGGGGAAATAATCCCCTGTTGTCTCCCGCTAAGTCTTCACAGAGTGATCTTTTCTTTATTTTTTTTTCTCTCCCTTATCCACCAAACGGAAACGTTTTGTAAGTTGTCTTCCTACAATTCCCATCGAACACGTGACATCTATATCCGGTCGGCCATTTTGTTTATTTGTTGACTTAAATACTATCTAAATATCGATTCAACATGTATTAGTTTGCATAAAAATATTTACAAAATATGGAAAAAAAGGAATTTAAAGTAATTTTACTTAGTAACCAGGGGCGCGGTAGCCGAGCGGCAGCGCGTTCGACTGGCGAGCCGAAGGTCCCGGGTTTGAATCTTTTTCAACTTTTCAACTTTCTTTCGCTTTCTTTTACCGTCTCTCTTACATTTCTTACACTCTTTCTATCCTCGTCTCTCTATCACTCTCTCTCTCTCTCTCTCTCTGTTTGCTAGTTCGTTCTCTCTGTGTTCTTCTCTGCCCATCTCTGTTCTCATCACTCTCTCTCTTTTCTTCTCTCATCATTGCTATCTCCCCCCCCCCCACACACACACTCTCATCCTCCCTCTTTGTATCTCTTTCCGGGTCTCTCAAGCTTACTTTCTCTTTTTTTTTTGTTTCTCCGCATTTCTCTTACTCTTTCGCTGTTCTTCTCGCTACTTTTCTCTTCCCTTCATCTCACACTCTTCCTTTATATTATATCTCTTTTCGCCGTACTCTTCATTTCCTCTCTTCTTGTCTCTCTCTCTCTTTCTCTTTCTCTCGGACTGTAACACACACACACACACATCCACAGCAGCATTATTCATTCCATCATTCGCCGTACACAGTACACACAGATAATGCCCCCCCCTCCCTCCACCTCCCCCTCCCACCCGAATCCTTCACCTAGATTTGGTCAACTTCACATGTCATTGGGGGCTATCGCAACCTTTCATCAGCCAGTGATACAAGGAATCTATGAAATGCCGCTATTTGTCTGCCTTTAACACAGCTGCTCTTAACTCTTTTTTTTTGTGTGCTGGAAGCTCACAGATTTGTCAACAGATTTGGCCCCAACATTGCGCAGACTCTGTCTATGAACACGTTAACAAAAATTATCACTGACATCAGACTTTTCTCCTTTTTTTTTTTATCTCTTCTCTACAGTTACTAGTATACAAATTTCACTCCATTGAATACATTTAGGACTGGACGGTATTTGAGACTGTTTTTTCTCTTCCAAAAACTGAGTTGTCTTTGTGGTAGGGTCGGAGTTTTGGGTGGATGTTGTCTAGACTTTCTGAGGGGTCTTGACCTTTGCCAGACTTTCGCAGACGTAAGGAACACAATTTGGAAATGGTATTAAAGTTGCCCTTTTCAGTCGGTGTTGTTTCTTGGAACAAGTGAAGCAAAATCCTGCCTTTTTTTTTAAATTTGGTTTCGACCCCGAGACGTTCATCCTTGCTGTGATGAGGGGGTAATAGTGTAGCCAGTGGAATGCACAAGTCCATGCGCGTCTACTAGGAGTATACATGCTCCAGAATGTGGAAACTCTTATGTCCACCAACCACTGGACTATCTGTCTTGTACAGGGATCGGTAACCTTTTCATAACAGTGTGCCAAAGTATGAATTCTAATTCATTCAGCGTGCCAACAGACAAAACGTCATCCTGCTTTAGCACTAAATTTCTTTGTAGAAGAGATTTTTATAAACTTTTAAGGCCTCTTCCGCGTGCCACTGAAAATACCTTGACGCGCCAAGTCTGAGACGCGTTCCGTAGGTTGCGGACCCCTGGTCTAGTGGACATGATGACTTAACGTTTACCTTGGTAATTGTCTGTGTTTTGGCGCGATATTTGTATTGAATGGATGGAGACAGATTTGTTTTCACTTATCCAAGATGCACATTCACAAATAAAAAAAATTAACACCACAACTATTCCGTTACGGTTAGGTTGAATAGATCTGTTTATTATAATAAAACAGGTCCTATCGATGACACGATTGAAACCATCTCATGCCGGGTTCCCTATGTTACTACTATATTCACCACTGACACTCAGATAAAGGCTGCACTTGTACTACAAACATATTACAAATGATATATTTATGTAGCGCTATTCATAACAATTAGTCTTTGAATGGACTTTGCTTGTAATATTCTCTCGATGACTTGTTGTCCTTCCGAGCACAACAAACATATACCAACATACAGAGTATTTAGATGGTAAATCGCTACAGTTTGATATTTGGAACATGGTCACGTGAATATCACTAATAGCAGGCTTACAGTGTTTTAAGATGGAAAGAATCTGGTGTGAAATAAATGACACTTAATCGAATTGGCCTTGTCGGAGCGCGTTCGGTTGGCGTACTAAAGGTCCTGGGTTCGAATCCTGGCAAAGGCTAGAATTTGTTCCCGCGTCTGGAGGGTGTCTCTGAGTCAACCCAGCTCTGTATGGGTACCTGACTTAAGTTGGGGTTAAGTAAAGGCGGCTGGGCATTGTATTGGCCACACAATGCCCTAGTATGGCTATGGCCACAGAATCTGGTGAACGTTGCTTTACCGACCCTATGGATCAATTTGGTACGATAGGATTACTTTACGTTTACTTCTAATTGAAGTCTATAAATAGAAGTCCAAAGTGCAAAGGGAAATGTGACGAAAATGTCGTGGTAGAAATGAGTAGAAGTCTATAAATAGAAGTCCAAATGGAAATGTGACGAAAATGTCGTAGTAGAAATGAGTAGAAGTCTATAAATAGAAGTCCAAAGTCCAAATGGAAATGTGACGAAAATGTCGTGGTAGAAATGAGTAGAAGTCTATAAATAGAAGTCCAAATGGAAATGTGACGAAAATGTCGTGGTAGAAATGAGTATAGGTCTATAAATAGAAGTCCAAAGTCCAAAGGGAAATGTGACGAAAATGTCGTGGTAGAAATGAGTAGAAGTCTATAAATAGAAGTCCAAATGGAAATGTGACGAAAATGTCGTAGTAGAAATGAGTAGAAGTCTATAAATAGAAGTCCAAAGTCCAAATGGAAATGTGACGAAAATGTCGTAGTAGAAATGAGTGGAAGTCTATAAATAGAAGTCCAAAGTCCAAATGGAAATGTGACAAAAATGTCGTAGTAGAAATGAGTGGAAGTCTATTAATAGAAGTCCAAAGTCCAAATGGAAATGTGACAAAAATGTCGTAGTAGAAATGAGTAGAAGTCTATAAATAGAAGTCCAAAGTCCAAATGGAAATGTGACGAAAATGTCGCAGTAGAAATGAGTAGAAGTCTGTAAGTAACTTTTGTTCGTGTATATGTACACATATGGCTAGTGAGTTGGACCTGTCTATCGCTCGTGGGGCGGCCAATCAGATTAGTCTATAGAATGGAGAACGTACATATAGCTCTTCGTCTGAAATGGTCTCCAAGTTTGTCCATCTTGGGTAAAAATGAAAGATGTCGGCGTCAACGGAAGGGATGGTCTAAATTCTAAATTGTTCAAGCCAGATTGATTGTTTTCTATGGACCTATCGATCTGAATCTATTTTCCTCGTTTCTCCAAAGCACAACCCGCCAATATTGTTATTAGCAACACCACAAAGACGAGTGTTGTCCTATGACAACTCCTGGCCAGATTGTGTTATCTCATAGGTTCTCAACGGGGGCGATATCGCCCCCCGTGGGGGGGGGGGCTGTGAGAAGCTTTAGGGGGGGTGGGGCGCTGACATTCCCGGGAGCGATTTGGGGGCGTTGAAGGGTAAGTGGGCGGTACAAACGAACCTGATATAATTTAACACCTCAGCTATTTATATAAAATCGATTATTTTTTGGAGGATGAAATGTGATGTGAACGCAAGTGCTGCTAAATATCTGATATCCCCCAACAGTATGCCTACATATTATATTAATAAGAAATAGGAATCGAAGTGACTTTTCGATGTAGTAGGGGTCTGTTTTGGCAAATAGAGTGTTCGGCATGTTGGTCCTGTAGTTGGTTCACCGGACTGTCAACCCTGCTGACCGATCACTGTCGACCTAACATCTGCTAATATTAATGATATTTTGATCTCAGTTTAACTGAGATGTCCTTAATGAGTTTTAAACAGTTTACAATGTTATAAAGATATTGTGAAGCGGTATAGATAAGTAGTAATCATACAAACTGGGTAGTTATTCTAATGCTTGAAAATATACATAAATTTCTTTAGTCACATAATATTTACATAATTTTCAAATAGTTTTTACAGTTCGATCATTGCAAAGTTATAAATTGTAAGCCATTTATTTTTTATAAAAGAAAAAAAAAGAATTATTAGCTCAAATAAAACGGGCTAATTATCTCCCTTTAACTAAAAATATTTTCTACATTTGATTTAAAAGTAAACAAGTTCTGTTTTGTAATATAACAAATATTACTGATTATTTGATCTAAGGCTTTTGCATCCAAAATTGAAACTAAAATAGAAAAATTCCTAGCAACATACCAGGCAAACGATTCACATTAATATTGATTTATTTAAACCTTTTGTCAAGGCAATTTTTTTATCTATTATCTATTAATATGTTTCCTTTTCAGTTTTTTTTTAACATAATTAATCACACAAAAAGTCTAGTCCGCCTAAAAAAATTGCGGAAACTATAGTCCAGATGGGTGGAGAGGGTGGGGGTGGGGAGTGGGCGTTAAAAGAAAGTGGGGGGGCGGTGAGCCGAAAAAGGTTGAGAACCTATGTGTTATCTGAACTAAAGCGAGTCGTTGCCCGTGACTGAAGTCTTTGCAAATGTCTTACCTACAAACAAGGAGGGGCTAGCGATAACTTGCATGACTGGTTTCCCGAAGCGCACTATTATTATTGTTCACTATATTATTTACCAATGCTATCATAGGTGCATTGGTTTGATTAAAGTCTATGAAAAATTACCATTCTTTCAACGGCCCTGCTTCTCTCATCACACAAGCTCGTAAACAGACACACCATGAACTATTCATATATAAGTCGTTACGTAACACCGTGTAGCAGACTAGACTATCAATAAAAAGCCAACGCCTACAATTCTCCACTGTTCGATAAGAAGAAAAAAGTCGGGCGTTGACACCATAATAAGCTTGAGACGGGTTTTCGTTTTTGAGCAAATGGGGAATTTCCGATATCATCTAGCTATGCGGGAAATTCCGATATCACCTTTCATCAAACAAAGTGTGTAGCCATGGGCGGGAGATATAGAAAAGGGAAAGTATTATTTTTCTAAAAAGAAAGAATTCACTATCATGAGCAATGTGGCTGGAAATTCGAGGAATTCGTGCCCAACTTTATTCTTTTCCTATTTGTACTCCCCCCCCCCCCTCTCCATACTCTTTGCCAGTTTTTAGTTTATTTTTATTTTCTACTTTCGTTTTCTTTATGTTTACATGTTACTCTCTACACTACTCTACTTTTGTTTATAGATTATTCTCCCTTTCTGTTTATCTATCGTTTGTTATAGGCCTACTTAGTTATTCTTCCTTTCTGTTTATCTATCGTTTGTTATAGGCCTACTTAATTACTCTTTTTATTTTGCTAATTATTTCTTTTTTACTTTCAAATTTTATTCCTATTCAATCTTTATTTGCTATTTACTTTCTCCTGCGCGTGAAAAACTATTTCTCGTATGCTATTTTGTTTACAGACTAAAAACAAGTACAAGTACCCTTCAAATCAAACTGATCATGTGGCTGGTGAAGCAGCGTTCACCAGTTTCTTTGGCCACGGCATACTAGGGGATGTGTGCAATGCCCAGCCACCTTTACTTTACCTTAACTAATGTCAGGTACCCATCAGAGCTGGGTAGACACCCTGAAGTCTTTAAAAGCAGGAGTCGGCATCCTATGGCACGCGTGCCAGACTTGGCACACGGATCGATTTTCAATGGCACGCAAATCTAACCGTTTTTTAATTGAAACGCAAAACACCTTCACCCCCCCCCCCCCCAAAAAAAAAAAAAAAAACACTCAAAAGGTTGCCAACCACTGGTCTCTTACGTCAATGATCCGGCATTTTGCTACAGACGACAGCGACTGTCCACAAATGACGCTAAGCGCTCAATTTGGTTGGGGAGAAGGAGAAATGGACGCGGGGTGGAATTGTGACGATTTGTGACCAAATAAAGGAGGTATTTGTTAATTGTGTTTTAGGTATTTGACGTCAACAGTAAACCTTATTTACAACTAAAGTTAATTTAAAAAAAAAAAATAAAACATTTGCAATTTTCTTAATGCTTTATGCTGGAACAGATAAACATTTAAATTTCCATTCTTCGCTAGTGGCATTCGGTCATGGAATGGGTAGCTGTATTAACTGACATTAGTATAATTAATTATTTTTTATTGTTGTTTCCCTTTTGAAATAGTAAGAGTGATGACCCCTGTTTTTTTTCCCCAGAATTCGTCAGGGTGACTGTTGAGATATTAACTATGTCTCGTTTTAAGCAGAAATAAAATATTGTGTTTAGTTGCTAATGGTGGATCGGCCAATTATTCACTTACTAAAATACTACAATAGTCTAAACCAGGGGTTCCTTACTTGTGGGTCGCGACCCCTTTGAGGGGTTAAACAAGTTGTAATGGAGGTGTTACAAGTTGTAATGGAGGTGTCACAAGTTTTAATGGAGGTGTCACAAGTTGTAATGGGGGTGTCACAAGTTGTAATGGAGGTGTCACAAGTTGTAATGGAGGTGTCACAAGTTGTAATGGAGGTGTTACAAGTAGTAATGGAGGTGTCACAAGTTGTAATGGAGGTGTCACAATTTGTAATGGAGGTGTTACAAGTAGTAATGGAGGTGTTACAATTTGCACGTGAATTGACCTTCCACAAAAGGTGGGGGCATGGAGGTCGATCATGAACGCCGAGCGAATCGGAGCAGTTGATTGGATAATTCGTTTTAGGCGGGGACAGCTGATTGGACAGTTTACATATTTTGACTAAATGTTTGGGCGTCTGAAAGAATGGGCCCTGTTGCGGTGGGACGTTAAGTACGATGTGATAACGGATGCACCCAGCTGGCGTTTCCAATTTTCGTCTTTGGCGTTTGGTGACATCGTGCACTTCAAATTGTGGTTTTAAGCTGTTTGTTTTTCAGTGCGTTAAGCTTAAACGATCAAATTTTAATTTGTTTAGGATAAATAAGAGGCTTAGTTCAGAGATCAGCAACGATTGGATAATAGTGTGCCAAACTAGAGTTTCTTAAAACATTCATCGAGCCAACAGCCTAAAAGTCTACCTGCTCTATTAAACTTTAAAAAACATATTTTTTATAGGACAATTAATTAAACTCCGTAGCAAGACCAATGCCAAAAGAAAAGGAGAATTATAAAGAAAATCGTTAGAGCGTTTTATATTTAATACAAAATTAACGTGTTTTTGATTATCATCCTTTACATTTGCATTTAAAATCAAATACAATATTTTAGCATTAAACTTTCACAATTATGGTAATAATTGAGGATCGGTTAGGGATCTGTTAATATCAATTATATTTTGATCTCAGTATTACTGAGAGGTACTTTAAATGTATCGTATATTGAGAAAACTTCTAATAACATAATAGTAAAGTTAAGCTAAATAGATACAATGTAATCATACAAACTGGGTAGTTAGTGTAAAGTTTACAATTATGCATATACTTTCTTTAGTCATATAATAATTATATAATTTTCAAATACTTTGTACAGTTTGAGAATTTCTTTGTTATAAATTGTAAGCCATTTATTCTTTTATTAAAGAAAATTAGAGATATTAGCGCAAAAAAAGGGGTAATTATCTCCCTTTAAAAACCGTTTCCACATTTGATTCAATAGTGATGCCAAACAAGTTATGTTTTATAATATAAAAAAAAGTACTGACTCATTATTATTTCTTTAAAAATATAAATCCAAGATTATGGTCTTCGTTACAAGATTTAAATATTAGAGAATTAAAATTAATTTACGTTAAAAAGTTGTAAATAAACATTTCCTGCATTAATTGTTTGTCCAATTAAGGAGTTTATCTTTTAAACATGAATAATTACAGAAATTACATAATATAGTCCTATTCAATCAGTCTGTATCAATTAATGAGCGCCTTATTTTGAATGCTCTTCGCCACTTGTTTTATGACCCCTGTAAATGCAAGTTCAACTCACTGAAATATGTCGCTATGTCATTTAGAAACATCGGCTTCACCAGTCAGTTTTCCTCATTCGGAACCGGAAATATTTTTTTTTTCATCATCAATAAATAACATCTCTTGGAGGTCTCTCGCGTGGAATTGAAAATCGCTCTGCTTGCCAAGTTTGGCACGCGTGCCTTAGGTTACCGACCCCTGGTTTAGACTACAACAAGTCACACAGACGAGTTAAACTATTTACGTACACAAAAAGATATTAGGAAACGTTTGTTGCACAATGATCGAAACGTTGTATAGTGTTGGAGAGACTGATACGTTTTGTTTAAAACCAAAAAAAAACAAGAAAACTCCAACAACAATTGTTACATTTCAAGAATGAATATTGACCACATTGAAAAAGTTGATAATTGGCAATGAACCAGACAAAAAATGATTACGATGATAATTTCTGTGATAGAACAGACTTACACATGATTACAGACAAAACTGGCATCCTATTTGCACGGAACAGAAGCCCATGCACAGTCAAATACTGGATCAAGTGTTTGCAGTGATAAACTATTTGTGAATCGGGGATTTGCAGCTTACTAGCTATTAAGTCTAAACACAGAAGTAGACTTGTTGTTGAATATGACTTTTGTTGTGCTTTTGCAAAGAATGTCACTAGAATTTCTGATCCAATGAGAAAGACGGAATTTCAACTACTGACGTACGTGGTGTAATTAAAAATAAATAAATATTTCCTATTTGTGTATATAATTCCATTTTTTTTGTGCTTAATCCTTTAATTATGTTCAATTTTTACAATCAAAAATACATCAGACATACAAAGTACAGTTATAAGGTAATAACATGAGGAGCTGTATTAAGGGGTCGCGGCTCTAAATAGGTTGGGAACCACTGGTCTATACTATTCCAAATCCCCCCCCCCCACACACACACAAAATATTTCTGAAGACCTTTATTAAAATGCAAATCTGACCATTGGATTCGAGTGTGGTGCAAAAATCTTCTGGATCTAAGTGTATGTGGCTGACTGTGACATAATACATACATTGTTTGCAAATTCAAGGATTTTCGGTGGATATTAACCCGAAATAGTGCGAATAGCAATCTAGCTCCGCACACTTAAAAAAAACTTGTAATAAAATATTTTTGTATCTGGGTATAAAGGACATGTGTATAGAAGAATGTTCTACAATATTTATACTATTAAAGTCATGGTCTCTACATTTACTGCATTTAAAGATTGAAGTCCATGAATGCAGACTCCGTTATGAAACTGTTCCAATCAGGTATGTCTTCGTTGTTGTTTTATGTCCGCTGAGAAGGAATTATCATCGAGTCTGTCGAGTAATAAATGACTCTCCTATACAAGAATACATAAATCCGTTCTTGAGTCTGTTTATTGTATTGCCCATCTTGATATATTGAGTTACGTTACAACGACGGTTCTAAAAAAACAACATCAGTGTAGATCTACCGAAGACTCGTTATGTCTGTAGAACGTTTGATTGTAGAATGAGTAAAGTATATTTAAAGAAGTTATGGGTATAATATGTAGAATATAGTAAAGTAAGATTGTGCGGCTGGATAGCAGAGTCGATAGTGAGCTTGCATCGGAACTTTGACATCAGGGTCAAGACGAAAACAAAATCCAACGCTGACTTGGAGAGGAGATGGGCGCCACCAAGTCAACAAGCCCAGAGAAAGGACCAATGTATACATAATATTCAGATATGCTGAACTAGTGACAGCGGCTCAAGAAAGGCAAACAGTTGAGAAAGATGACTGCTGGGGTGTCCATTCACTCCTCCCCAACGACCACAACGATCAAGGCTTTGATGATGATGAAAGTAAGATTTGACCGTTTCGTCGGCCATTGAATTTGTTCCCCCATTAGGGTATGCAGAACCTGTGAAAATATTTTTAATACACAAAGTTACAAGATACAAGATACACAAAGTTACATTAAACTGTTACATGAGTAGTAGATGAACATTTAAAAACAAAAGCTTACGTTGAAAATTAATATTTTACAGTAGACAACTGTAATATCAGACTAAAATAATGGCATTTTACACTCAAAATATGGAACACCAAGATGTCAAATATTACAAAAAAATATCGAAATATTACAATAGTAAAGCAAATATCACAGTAAAACATCGAAATTTTACAGTAATAAAATTGTAGTTAAACATTGAAATATTACATTATTAAAAATTACAGTAAAACTCTACATTATACAGTGGCCCAAAAAGAAAGTATTAAAGTGAAACATCGAAATATTACAGTTATAAACCGAACGTTAACGGTAAATGTTAAAATATTGCAGCTAAATAATCACATTGTATCGTGATAAAATATTATCCATAATCTAACATATTATTTATACATCCATATTAGACGCCACAGGGAGCCGGCCTTTTATCCCCCTCCCTCCCTCTCAGGATTGGAACCAAGTCAGTATAAACCCAGTAGGCCTATCTCAGTACCCGCCAACCAAACGTCCTTAAATTAGGTCAACAAAATTCTCTTCCGTTTCTTCAAATTACAGTTGTACCGAAAATAATCATCTCACTTCACCCCCAGTGTGGCACAGGGCGGGACGGGGGCGTGAACTTGTTTTCTGTGCGGGCGCAGGTGTTAGCAGGGGGCGCTCAATTAACCCCTTACACATGCAATCAGCATTTTAAAAAAATGATATACGACTTAATGTATCTTAAGCGATTTTGTACACAATCTTTTCTTTCTTCCTGCCTTCCCATCTCATCCCCTCTTTCTCTCTCTCAGTATCTTTTTCTCTCACACACACGTTCTGTTCCTCTTTCTCTCACTCACTCACTCACTCACTCTCACTCTCTCTGTATTTCCCTCTCAGCTATTACTCTGACGGCTTGCGGGGCTGGGGGCAGGGGGGGGCGGAAGGCGAGCCCTAAGCCCTCGTTCTGTGTTTTGCCTAAAGTCGCTGTACGTTTGTTTGTATACTGATATTTTTTATTTAGAGTATGCCCAACGATATTGCAATCACGCCCACCGATATTGCAATAACGCCCACCGATATTGCAATTACGCCCACCGATATTGCAATTACGCCCACCGATATTGCAATTACGCCCACCGATATTGCGATTACGCCCACCGATAATGCAATTACGCCCACCGATATTGCAAAATTACGCCCACCAATATTGCAATTACGCCCACCGATATTGCAATTACGCCCACCGATATTGCAATCACGCCCACCGATATTGCAATACAAAGGGCCCCACTTTAGAATACCATAAACTCTTGAGTTCGAATACTATTACCTAAACTTCAAATTAACTATCCAATGAACTTTATTTTTGTATATGAAAAGAGTGAAAACATATAGGCCTACATGTTTTTAACTGTCCTTATCGGAGTAGTAAATACAATCATAAATATAGTGTAGAGTGTTTATAACTGGACCAACAAGAAATTCAAATTTCATACAAATTGATGTTTAATAAAAACTAAACAAGAAAACATAGATAGGCCAGTCAGTATAACCATAGACTATGATATACATGGACCGCTTGCTTTAGTATTTCTGCTATATGATGACTCCATAGACTATAATACACATGGACTGGCTTTAGTATTTCTGCTATATGATGACTGGAAACACTGATTTTCGGAATTTCCGATTCGTTGTTTCCTTTGCACTTCCGTTTTATTGAATCGCTTCGATTTGCTCAATGAAAAATTAAAATCGAAAGTTGTATAAAGCGGAAACATTACAGAAACAACGAGAAGCGAAGAAATAATTTAAGACAGCGTTATTGGTTGCGCACGCATAAAAGTTGATATAATCTCTAAAAATATAGCAAGTGGTCCATCTTATTATATAGTCTATGGTATTACAAAGATGTATTATTCAATCTTATCGAAAACGATTTTCTTGCATCCATAACATTAAACTGAAAGTAGGACAAATTATTCGAATTTTAATGAGGTGTTTTAAGGTGGAGATAGGTGGTCCAATGTTGGGGGAGAACAGGAAAATATTAGATCTGGGTGGACACACCTTCTGCAGGGACGCCCTCGAGTCCCGGGCAAAAAAATCCTAGCCTTCACCAGGATTCGAACCCAGGACCTTCGGTAAGCCGACCGAATGCACTTCCACTCGGCCCACCGTGCCCGAAATAACGAAAAAATGCTAGTAGCATTGAACAAAAAAAATGGACAGGACCTTGAAGCTCAGATGAATTGACCCTACATACTTGACGATCTGGACTTTGAATTGAATTGAATTGTTGAATTTCCGGCTCATCAACATCGAAGGTTATATAGGGCCTTTTTGATAACGTTGTTGTCATTTTTCTCTTGTATCCATTTTATTGTTCTTATATCTTTAGATTCTGTTGTACAGTTGTATGTCTTTAATATAGTTTATTATATGTTTTGGTTTAATTTTGCTGAAAAGTTCATGAAGAGTTCTACAGTAATAGAATTTACGTCGAATGTCATCAAATGTATTACATTCCAACAAAATGTGAGTCACTGTTAAGTTGGCGTTGCAGAAAGCACACATTGGGGCCATTTCTCGTTTTAAGATAAACGAATGTGTTAGTTTCGTATGTCCTGTATGTAGTCTGCAGAGAATAACTGCGTCCTTTCGAACAAGTTGGCCTGTATCATGCCAGGTTTTTGAATTTTCTAAATACTGCAGTTCGTTCTGTATAAGAGACTTTTAAATTCACCGGAAAACAACCTTTCGGGAATTCCCAATGACTGTTCAGTGTGATGTAAATATTATGTACGTTAAGGCGTGACAGGAAATAGTTTCTACAAACATGGGCAATACAGCCGGAAATTCAGATCTAGGTTTACATATTATAAGGACCCTTGGGTGATTATTATACTTCCCTTCATATTTACAGCAGTGTAGGACCACAAGGTTAAAATCAGAAGTTTATATTTTATATAATATATTATTTTATGTCAATTTGTTTTTAAACATGCAAGTACGTGCTTTCTGACTGGTTCTCAAACCACACAATCCCATAATACTAACGTGTGTTCATGTGTGAATATGAACTGGAATTAAATATGATTTCTTCATTCTGTGTGTAAGCTATAGGTTTGAAATGTTTAGACTGCGACCTAAATATCTTGAAAGTAGTGATTGGCAAAGCCAAATCTACGACGTCCCGGGGATTGTTGAAGGTGGGCGTGAATGCCATCTTGTTGGTGGGTGCAGTGATATTTGAAAAGTCATCTTATTGATAGTGACATTTGAAAATTCACCTTATTGATGGAAGTAGTGACATTTGAATGGCATTATCCCCGTAACTCGTCGGACCGAATTGATACGTAGGGTCGGTGAAGCAGCGTTCACCAGTTTCTGTGGCTACGACATAGGCCTACTAGGGTGACCGTGTAGCCAGCACAATGCCCAGCCGCCTTTACTTTACCCCAACTAAAGTCAGGTACCCATCTGAGCCGGGTAGACCCAGGGACGCCCTCCAGATCCGGAAACAAATCATAACCTGCACCAGGATTCGAACCCAGGACCTTCGACACACCAGGCACGCGTTGACGCTCAGCCACCATGCCGCATGAATGGCATTATAGTGATAGTTAAAACTTGGTGTTAATGAAATCGTTGTATAGGTTCAACATGATTTAAATGACAAGGATTAAGACTAATTTAAGAGACTGACCGTGAATTGACCTCTAAAATTGCGTTTCAGACTTTCTCTTGGAGTATTTTGGGATTGTGGGCTAGAGACGTGTTCACTCCCTAAGAGACATTTCAACTTTCCTATTGCGTAGTACTATCGGTACCCCACTTGCACACATCTGTCATTTGATCTTACTCTAAATATTAGCAGTTTTATAAGCAGTACCTCTCTCTTTCTCTCACTCCCTCTCTCTCTGACTTTCGTTCTCTCTCTCTCTCTCTCTATTTCTCATGATTACCCTCCGGCATTACGCCGCTCCAATATCTACCGGCACGCGCAGGTGTATTACCTCCGGAACAGCCTTTCCGTATCATTCAATACCTTGAAGGGCCTACCGGGCTCACCAGATCACCGCTGAGTGTTATAGACACCCCTTCCTACCCACATCGCTTGCCCTGTGGCGCTTTCTGACATGTGAAGTCACGCGATTACGGGTGAGGGCAGTGAGGGTGGGGGTACACATCTATAGCGGAGGGGGGGGGGGGCGTCCCAATCACACAAGAAATCGCACTCCCCTTCCAGGATCTTTTGACATCATACATACAAGAGAGGTATCTGGAAACATCTGTCATGATCATCGGGTAACATCGGCAAACATCGGGAAACATCGGTGGAAACAACGGAAACACACCCCCTGCAGTCGGACACGTGCAAACTGTTTACGGAGTTCAATTCATACTTATCGCATCTAGACCCCATGCTTCAGTGGTTCTCAAACAGTTTAAAGACTCGAAGATCTTCACATTCGCACTGGCTGTCAGGTGAGAACGAATCCATATAAGTAGGCCTGCTTATTCTTCCCGGAAGGCATTCGGGCATGGAATGGGTTGCCTGAACAAAACATAAAAACCAGTAACTTTAAAACATTAATAAAGATGCAAGACTAGACTCGGACCACGGATGAGTGTAGGCGCAATAATCTTCTTTATAGAAGGAACGTCTGTAATACATAATATAAGCTATAATTTCTTTAATATTAGTGTTATCGTGCTAAAAGTTAGGGAAAAAAAAATGTTTTTTTTAAATTTTAAATTAAATACAAATAAAAGAAATGAAATCCTACGGTTGCGGAAGAGTCGGCCATCTTTGCCAATATTGGTTTTAGAACCGCTGCAGATAAATTTGCAAGGCACAGCGGGTTTGTCTTTCTGTTAGCAGACCAAGACACACAAAACAAATCTGATTGGATAAAACTTAAAAGAAGAACGTGGGTGTGTTTATCGGCGCGTGCGTCTGTGTGTCGTTGTGTCTGTCCCTGCGTGTCTGCATATATGTGTGTGTATATGTCAGTGTGTTCGTCTGCCTGTATGTTTGTTACGTTTTTTTTATTCTTTTTTTTTTTTACAAAGCCAGTTAGCTAACATTTCTGGTGTACACCTTTATGTCCTGGGTTTATTTGAGGTGAAAATGATAAACGTATATTATGTTATCCACATCCTCAATGAAAGTACTTTATATGTTGTTGTCTTTCTTTTATCAACTGTTTGTATTAACTGAGTTTTAAATAGCTAATGCTTGGTTTATTTTGAGACAAGGCATTATTTTTTATGTTTTTACTTCCCTTGTTTTGTTTAACGATAATAGTTTTGCTGACAAGAGTAAAAACTCTTTGTTGACTGTAATCTTCTGTAAATAGAAAGAAAAAAAGGTTTTCGTTTGGTAACATAAGCCAACGGAATAAAACAGGAATGATATTCTGGTGATTGTAAGAATAGGGAATAATATCCAGCTGTTTGTGTGAATGTGAATAGAGCAATATTCCAGTGACTGGTAGCCTATAATTATTTATGTATGAATAGCGTATATAATATGTTTGAATATAAATGAAGGAAAGTATCCAGTCGGACCATGGGGGGCCGGTGAAGCAGCGTTCACCAGTGTCTGTGGCCACGGCATACAAGGGGATTGTGTGGCCAGCACAATGTCCAGCCGCCTTTACTAAACTAAAATCAGGTACCCATCAGAGCTGGGTAGGCTCAGGGACACCCTCCAAACCCGGGAACAAATCCTACTCTTCACCAGGATTCGAACCCAGGACCTTCAGTACGCCAGTCGAACGCGCTACCACGTCGCCCACTGTGCTCCACTGAGTGAATATAATAACTTATGAAATATTTGGTTATATGTGGAAATATCAACAGCTATAGAAAACTTATTAAACATTTGAAATTAAAAATTAGAACTAATTGAGAAAAGATCTGCACTATTCACAACTGACAAGAGTAACACCAATAGTTAAATCACTAAACCTAGAAACACTAGAGGACATAAGAGAAAGGGCAA
This sequence comes from Anisus vortex, assembly GCA_949126835.1. Lineage (NCBI taxonomy): Eukaryota > Metazoa > Mollusca > Gastropoda > Planorbidae > Anisus > Anisus vortex. The sequence goes on along the minus strand of OX421495.1, from coordinate 48,508,056 downwards.
AGAGTAAAGTAGTAATAAAACAAAGGCATTAACCCTTACAGTCCCGGGCGCGTATATAGCGGAACTGAAGGCAGCATAGATAGAAGTAGGTCGGTATGGGAAGGGTTAAATTCTAAATTAGAAATGCAACACAATAACAATCTGTTACACTGCTCAGATAGACATAAGGACTAAAACACTTTCCTTATCCCCTATGCGAGAACAAATGCTCATTCTCAAGTACTCATTCTTTCCGATTGCCACCCGAGCATGCAATGGGTTCTATGAACAAACCAGGAAAACCAGTAAATTAACATCATTTTAAAAACAATAATAAAACCGCTGAGCGTAGGGAGCAATAATCTTCTTTGTAATATATAAGATAAGATAAGATAAGATAAGATGTAATATATGAAAACCAAATGTGAAAAAATGGCAGTCATCCTCTTGTAGTTTAAAGTTATTCCAATTTTAACAAAGGACTATGACTATATTTTCCTTTGTGCAAACTTTTTTTTCTGTTTTTATTTTCCGTTGGTTATTGTTGTCTTTTCATTTGAGAAGCCGTTCAGTACCGTACGTACTATGCATGACTGTATTTACATAAGACATTGGTCGTATAAAAAAAGAACTTAAAAACTCATTATTTCAATATTTACCTTAGATAACATGCTTTAGACCCCTACTGTCTTACTTAGGTGTTACGTCGGTTAATGCTTCATTTATTTGATTTGTCCTATGTTTGTAAAGTTTTGAATCATCATTTAGTTTTATATTTCTTAGCCTAGTTATTATTTATCGTGTTCTTAGTTGTTTGTTAAATGCGCTCTGATCGTTCATTAGGTTTGTTGGCAGCGCTATATACAAATATTATTAGTATTATTATCTTAAAAAATTACAAAATGTGACTAGGCTGTTTTTCTCCGTGTAGTGTTTATATATGTGTAGGCCTATATTGCATGTAGTAGGCCAATGTGTAAGCATGTTTGTACGCCAGTTTGTCAATACGCCTGGCAGTCTTCTCTTACCCCCCTCTCCCACCCCCTCCCAACCCCCTTCACTCACCTGTACCAATTCAAATTTGTTCCAACCCGATATAAACTATAAACCTAGCCACTACAAAAAAAAACGGAAGAAAAAAATAATGAAAAGAAATTTCACAAAGTTCCGCAACTCCAAAGAGAAACATTATTTACTCTAAGTACGACTTCCATAGCTTTTGGAGTGCCCTGCTTATCACCCCTCCAAGAAACAGCAAAAAAACAACAATAATAAAAATAAAATAAAAACTTGAGCACATCTAGGTTTGTTATCGCCCCTTCATATCCCTGAATTTCCACTGATATCTGAAATACCTGACCAGTTTCTAGCCTTTTGCTGGATCTTCTCAAAATAAAAAGTTATTTTTTCATGAAATCCCCCCCCCCCTCCTTTTTTTTTCCCCTTGCTTTACCTTTTCATTTTCTCCTCCCCCACCTCCTTTTCCCCCCGCCACGCCCACACTATGGCTTCCTCTTTTTTTTTCTCTCTCACAGATTTGTAAAGGGAGACAATTATCTATTAACACTCATTACAAGCAGGAAGCGGAAAAAGAGAAAATCTCCGCCATCTTGGCCAAGGGGTTAGTCACTCCCGTCTCAAACATTTTCTCTCTATCTCTCCAGTTCTCTCCGGGTGGGGGGGGGGGGGGAATTGTGAAGGGATGTGGTGGGGTGGGGTGTAGAGGATGGAAGAGGGAAGGGAACAGGAGAGAGGGTGTGTAAATCTTTAACAGCTCAAAAGTCTTCGGAAGTGCTGCATTCTTTAAATATGCAATGCACCAAAGACTATAATAAGATGGGCCGCTTGCTTTAATATTTTTGCTATTTGATGACTTGAATGACTTCTTTTCGGAATTCCCGATTCCCTTTTGTATTGTACACTTCCGCTTTGTTTAATCGCTATTTTTTTCTCAATGGAATTCCCGATTACCTTTTGTATTGTAGGCCTACACTTCCGTTTTATTTAATCGCTATTATTTTATCATTGGAAAATTATAATTAAAATCGAAAGACGTATACAGCGGAAGCCTTAAGGCAGTTGTACAAGTCATTTAAGACAGCGTTATTGGATGCGCTATGAAATAAGAACATATATGCTCTAAAAATAGAGCAAGCGGTCCAACTTGTGCCGGAACTCTTTCGAGTTGTTGTGGTTTGTTTAAAATTGTTCATCCGTGTGTAAATGTCGTGTCTTATATTATGTGTTTTATTATAAAACTATCCGGTCAGACCAAATTGATCCATAGGGCCTGTGAAGCACCGTTCACCACTTTATGTGGTCACGGCATACTAAGGGAATGTGCGGCCAACACAATATCCAGCCGCCGTTTACTTACCCCCAACTAAGGTCAGGTACCCATCAGAGCTGTGTATACCTAGAGACAACCTCCAGACCCGGGAACAAATCATAGTCTTCACCAGGATTCGAACCCAGGACCTTCAGTACGCCAGCCGAACGCGTTGACGCTCGGCCACTGTACCTCATGAATGGCATTATATTGTGTATTATATTGTGTATTATATTGTGTATTATATTGTGTATTATATTGTGTATTATATTGTGTATTATATTGTGAATTAATGAAATCTTTGTATTGGTTCAACATTACTTAAATGACAACTTTGAAATGAATAAGAACTGGACGTGAATGTTTTTAAATTAAACACGATATTAATATTTTTTTCTGCAGAACGAACACATAAATAAATAAACACAAGATGTAACTGTAACACAAATTGAACGCATAAGACAACAGTAGTGGCATAGCCAAATTAGTAGCACCATAGCGTTCACACACACAAGCAGAAATACTTACACATACAAAGTAGTATAAAAAACACACTGACACTAATAGGGCCTACAGTCACACACATATACACATTATAAAAACACACATTCACAAATACACACATCAACTGAATGCCACCTCCATGGCACATTTCACATTATCTTGACCGATATGTCCAGCCCAGACACTCTATAACGTCCACTACTAAGAGCTGACCACTTGAGACCAAGCGGGTGATGTATCTGTAAGTCTGGAGAACCCTGGTGGTTCCAGTACCGGACCGGAATCCCAGGCGCGTCCTTGTGTAGGGGGTAGGGTGGGGCGGAGGGTGTGGTGGGGGGTATAGAGCTAGTCTTCTCGCGCTGTCAGTGGGAGGCGAAGAATGCCATTATATTTTTTTGGGGGTTTTCAAAATTGACTCTTTTTTTTTTAAAATTACCACTCTATGTTGGAGAACGGGGTGATGATAGTCATCTGGACAGTTTGCTTAGAATAGCGTTAAATAGTTGAGAGCACAAGTGTATCATTGACATTTAGTTTATTCACGTCTTAGTGGCGGCTAGAGATGGGAATCGAACACACCGAGCCCGAACCGAACACACCGAACGCAAACTTAGGGTCCTACCGAACCCGAACACGAGCTTATAAATGTTGGTTGGATTCCCATCTCTAGTGGCGACCTCTTACCAACACATTTTTTTAATGGGACTTACGGACCGGTTGGACATTGTCGATGTTGTGGTCTACCGACAGATCCATCGACTGCTGTTCTCTGGTCCCGAATCAAGATTTAAGTCAGAACTTTCTTTTTTACTCCCTTTCTTTTAACTCGTACCATCTGTCTGTCTGTCTGCTTGATAGAAAAACTTTGCATCGATTTTTCGACCACTTCCCGTCGTCCAATCGAGCTGAAACTTAGACAGCAGACTTGTCCAGACTAACAATACATTCTATCAAATTTTCAGCATCATAGCCTGTGGAATATTCACGAATTCATTCGACCAATTTGCGAATCGAGAAATATATTCCACGTCCAACATGGCTGCCTCTCCCGGAAGAGACGGAAGTAAGCAAACTTTTCGGATGTGTTCGATTTTACGAAATAAATTAAATGAAAACGACACAATATAGCCGAAACAAAGCGAGTTATCATTTTATGTTTTTTTGCGGGCCAAGCTGGAAAAAAAAGGGATGCGCAAAAGCGAAGCGACAATCGTGGCTTCATGCATTAAAAAAAAATTGCGCAATCGTTATAATTAGATATGTATTTGCCGACATTAGCGATTTGAAATTTTAGTTTTGTAGTGAAGTGGAAATGGTAAACTTAGTTTACAAAGATAGGGAGTATAATAGAACTGTGTTTTTATGGTTTTTTTGTTTTTTTTTTGTTTTTTCTTTTAAGGTACTAAGTGGTTGTTTTAATATCACTGACATAACTTGACATCATGTTGAAATCAGCTGCGTGCTATTTGAGATATCCACACAATCTTATTGCACGGAATCCGCAATTAAAAGCATTGATATTATGTTTCCCCATGCATCAAGCTAAAGCTATATAATATTTCTTTATTGATCCAAACAAATGGAAATTTTACTTAATTACAGATGTTCCGTCGTTTAGATTCAACAACAACATTTTGAACAATATAAAAGAACTATTAGTACACAAGAACGGAAATAGAGTTATAAAAAACTAGCCCACAAAAACACAGTTTTTATTATACTCCCTTTCTTTGCAAACTAAGTTTGTATTTAATTTATATTTTGATAGATTAAAATAAATATAAGTGATATAATACCTTATGAATTTCCACACTAAAATTTAGCGCATCCTTTTTTTTCTGGCATTGGCCCGCATAAAACATAAAAAGATAACTCGCTTTGTTTCGGCTATATTGTGTAGTATCCATTTTATTTATTTCGTAAAAACGAGCATATCCGAAAAGTTTATTTACTTTCGAGGAAGTCATGTTTCCATTTTCTTCGTTTCGCAAATTGGTAGAAGGTATTAGTGACTATTCCAAAGGCTATGATGCTGAAAATTCGATAGAATTTATTGTTAGTCTGCAACCCAAGTTTCAGTTCGATTGGACGACGGGAAGTGGTCGAAAAATCGATGCAAAGTTTTGCTAACAACCAAGCAAGCAAGCAGACAGACAGAAAATACAAGTTAATAGAAAGGGAGTAAAAAGACATTCACGCAAAATACCATACCATACAACACAATTTATCAATACGTTAAGTATTGTATTTCTAGCTGACTGGCATTTCGATTCAGAAAATTCGCACTGAAAGTAAAGCAAAAGATTTCAAAAATCTCTCTGTTCTAGCCCTGATTGACAGGCAGACGACCACTTGGTGTAGATCTGAGGTAGCTGTGGTGTAGCTTTATTTTACCAACCATAGATAATCAGAAAAATCACCTTATGTTAAACAAAGAAGTTGACATACCTATAAAAGATGTACTCCCTGCCCTGGTCCCCCAAACCCACTACAACGATCGAGACCCACCATTTTTTTTAGTTTTACCGGCCCCCATTTATTTACAAGCTAGCTATAAATACCATCTGTTTTAACAAGGGGGGAAGATAACTGCAAGCAGTCTCGTCACAGTCGGTAAACAATCGTTGACAGGACGGAGAGTTACTCACCCTTGGATACATTCACAAGCGTCTTGTAGGAAGCCACGTGAAGACATGGACATCAACAAACAGTTGGGACAAAAAAAATGGGGGGGGGGGAGGGGAGGATAATTACCGGTTTCTCTGGAGAAATTAATTCCATGTCCATTGGACATTGGAGCATTAAAATAACAGACCAGACCGTTTCTCTGTGTCTTTATCTTTCTCCCTTCCCCTCCTCTATCTTCCTCTCTCTCTCTCTCTCTCTCTCTCTCTCTCTCTCTCTCTTTCCTCTGTTTCTCACTTCGTTCTGTCAACAAACATAATGTCAGCTCAGAGCGCATTTAATATACAACTAAGACCACGGATATAATCTTTAGGCTAAGAAATATAAAGCTTATTGATGATTTAAAACCAACCTAACATTTAAGTAAGACAGTAAGGGTCTAAAGCCTGTTAACTAAGGTAAATCTTGAAATAATGAGCTTTTAAGTTCTTTTTTTAAAGTATCAATAGAGCTTGTTAGCCTGAGTTGAATGGGAGGTAGATTCCACACCTTCGGATTGGATATTGAGAAGGCTCTAAGGCCAACGGTCGGGAGAGAGAAACGGGGCTCTTCCAGAAGCGATGACTCGGCGAAACGGAGTGTTCTTTGCGAAACATAATGTTTTAATTTGTTCCTTGGAGATAGGAGGGAATCTCGTTGTTATGAAGATACTGCTGGCATAGTAGCGCCACTTTATATACCACTGTTTGTTATCCTGACATCGTGCTTTTTAATCATTATTTAATGTTCACACAATTATACTTGCACGCAATGGGCCGTATTGCTGCTGAGAGTTAACACCCTTGCCCCTTATACAAGTCAATCTTTTATGACTGACTTGTAATTTACAAAAAGATTGACTTGTATAAGGGGCAAGGGTGTGAACTCTCAGCAGCAATACGGCCCATTTTATCCTTATTGGAGTCTAAAATCATCAACTCAATCGGAAGAATGTATAAACAGTATTACTTCTTCTTTCTTGTAGGCCTACTGTGGAGACCCAGTTTGACGAGGACTAAGTCCACAGTTTTGGGTGATTTGACAACGAATTCTCTGGGAACACAGTTAGTGCATTAACAATTTACAACTACAGAAGTCAGAAACAGTCGATGGAGTTGTATTGAAGGTCATTGGTCCTGTTTTATCAGTCAGTGAAGATTTGAAAGCCGGCACTTACTTCACTTTAACCCTTCCCGTACCGACCTACTTCTATATATTCTGCCTTCAGTTCCGCTTTATACGCGCCCGGGACTGTAAGGGTTAATAACTTTAAAAACAATTACATAACTTTGATCATGCTTTTCTGCACAATTTCATACATGATATAGAAGGAGCGTCTGTAATATATAAGATAAGATAAGACATAAGACAACAGTTTACGTCTGCTCACAAGAAAAAAGAAGTTCTCCTTTAAAACAAGAATCCATTATATTATTATTTTTTTTTAACATAGATTCGCAATTCTAAATAAAATAGTTATAATATTGTTTAATAATGAAATTACAACTAATGCGTATGTGTAGGAAAGAATGTCATCAATTGCCGGCCATTAAGAAACCATTATGACGCAATCAAAAGGCGCAAACTGACATGGTTCGGTAATGTGTTGGGGCATAATAACCTGCCGAAAACAATCCTACGGGGCACGGTAGAAGGTGGACGTCGGAGAGGCCGTCAGCGGAGATGCTGGTTCGACAACATAAAATATTCGACAGGCCTGCAGTTGACTCAACTATTGACAGACCGCTCAAGATAGGCAAAGGTGGAGAAAGTTGACTGCTGAGGTGTGCATTCGCCCCCCCCCCCCCTACCTCCCCCACCCAGACCACAACGGTCAAGGGATTGATGATGATGATTAAATTTGAAAAACGTATGGGTTTCTAATAGTAGGGCCTATCATTCTTTAGTTCTTAATAAATTTAAATGAATAGATTCCACACCAACATCCATAGTAATGAGCATTGAAGCTTTTTGAATTTGTCTTAACCCTTACAGTCCCGGGCGCGTATATAGCGGAGCTGAAGGCAGCATAGATAGAAGTAGGTCGGTACGGGAAGGGTTAACAATGTAAAGTAAAGTATCCCGTTGAACCATTTTGATTCATGGGGCCGGTGAAGCAGCGTTCACCAGTTTCTGTGGCCACGGCATACTAGGTGATTGTGTGGCCAGCACTATGCACAGCCGCCTGTACTTTACCCCAACTAAGGTGAGGTACCCATCAGGGTAGACTCAGGGACACCCGCCATTCCCGGGAAAAAATTCCTAGCCAGCACCAGGATTCGTACCCAGGACCTTCGGTACGCCAGCCGAACGCGCTGCCGCACGCCACCATGCACCATTACACTGTACAAACTACGGTTGTATGTGGTTCTGTGGGTCTGGCCAGGACGTTAAGGGTTTGACCTTCTTTGCACAAAGCACCTGGGATGCGATTTCACTACAACCGGAACAAAAACCAGGCATCCGTTAGCTCTGTTTCAAATTTATCAGGAGGCAGGAATGGGGGGAGTGAGATAAAAACAAAATGAAGGTCCCCCCCTGCTGCGATCAACCCCTTTAACTTTCCGTCTGTCCCCCCTTCTCCCCCCCCCCCTGGTCTTACTTTTACAAAGTTGTTCATTTCTCTCTTTATCCCCATCTCCCCACCTCGTAAATTCGGAATGTTGACGCCCACGTTAGTCTTCGATATCACTGCAGTGTCCGACGCTGGAGAATATACTACCTCCCCCCCCCCCCACCCCTCCACCTCCCCTTTATATTTTGTTAAAAGACAAAAAACCGAGTATCAGAACTAAGGCGACAAAACGTAGTGCAGAATTCCACAAACTCACAGAGGACGAAATTAAACTCTCTCTCTTTCTCTCTCTCTCTCGCTCTCTCTCTCTCTCTCTGTCTGCCTCCAGACTATCAGCATGCGCGGGACAGGTTCCCCGCGCCTCGCTCTGGACTCGCGTGCAATAAGGAAGACATGAACAACAAAAAAAACAAAAACACAACACTTACAAACTACTACTGTTCGTTCATAAAGGCGTAGTGGATTGTCGCTCCCTCTTTGCTCAGATTGGATAGCTGTTCTTGCTTATTATAGTGTGGGTTGCCGCCCTTGCTTATTATAGTGTGGGTTGCCGCCCTTGCTCGTAGTTTCATTCAAGGAAAACAGAACGTGTGATCAATCGAAACACTGGAACAATATTTTTCTTCCATATTAGTTGGTTTTTGGGTCTTTGGCGGTAATTCTTGTTTCAAATGGATGCTATTGTTATAGTATAAACATTAACTTTTTTGTGTGATTATATTTCGAAGGTTTTTGTGTGTGCAGGCTTATTGTTTTTCGACTCAATAGTTTGTTTCTGTCTTTATGTCTTTTTTTTTTACAACCTAACAAAAGTTTTTTTCAAATGTTATTTTATATAGCGGATATGTCGGCTATAGGCTATTTGCTCCCCAAAAAATTGTTTAGTTTTCAATGTAGGCCTATAAAAGTTGTCCAAGTTATTTATAACTATTTTGTGATAATGTGTTTATCGATTAGATTGTGCTACTGGTCAAAGGCCGCAGTGGCACTATCAAGTATTCACACTGGACTAAACCAGTAACTGACTATTGAGCAGACGGTTTTCTTTTTATTGGTTCATTCCAATATCATTTTTATAAAAATCCCATTGATTGGTCCAGTTTGTTTTGGATTGTGTAAAACGTGTTTTTATTGGAGGAGAAACAGCCGTGCGATCAAACGAGGTGGCGATTTGAGCCTGGCCAGGTTCTTGTTCGCTTTTCAGACCATTTGTTGACATTCTGTATTGGGACAAGCTGAAAATGGATATTGAACCGGGCTCGCGGAACGGATAACACGGAGCTCGTCTGCACTGGTGAGTAGATTCAAAAACTTTGATTCCTTTACACTTTCACTGTTTAAACTCGACATTGAAATATTACCTTCTTACAGACAGATCTATAGTTGAACAGCGTTTGAATTTTTTTTGTATTTCATCGCAATTATTTACAATAAATTATGATAATCTATGAGTAACTTTTGAAGTCCGTTGGAATTACGTATTTATTTAATTGAATTCTCTAGTCCAGGGGTCGGAAACCTTTCGATAACAGTGTGCCAAAGCAGGATTTCTAATTCATTCAGCGTGCCAACAGCCTTAAGTCATCCTACTCTTTTTTTGTAGAAGGGACTTGATTAATCTTTTCGGAAGTCTTCGGCGTGAAATTGAAACTAGCTCTGCGTGCCAAGTCTGGCACGCGTTCCATAGGTTGCCAATCCTTGTCACTAGTTGACTTGGCTCGTTGATTAACAACGCAATATAGAAAAGAGTTGTATCTTTTGGAACCGAAAATCTAAACAAATTCAGTATTTCAAATGATCAACAAATAAAAAATTAACAAAAAAAAGATACGAAGATAAGTCAAGTGTGACGATACCGTAACAATAAAAGTTTAATAACTTACACATAAATGTTACAATAGGGCGTTTGCAATCACGTGACAAAGAGCACGTGATTTGTGTTTACTTTCTGTAATGGTGTACAATTAATAATGGCCGCTGTATTAATAAAGTTTCATATAGGCTCGAGCTTTTTTAAAATGATGTGTTGTGTTTTAAGTCTTATTAAGATTTAAGCTGCATTATGTATGTTAAATAAAATAGGCTATTTTATTATTATCATATACATAGATCATAGACGATGTGAGCCTAATAGTGACTTGACTAGATAGCCTATTCACCAACATTATCACTAGACATCGTAGCCTAGCCTACGAAACATTAAAAGTGTAGGCCTATAAAGTGAAATTGAAAGTGTAAATAGGTCTAGCCGGCCCTCGCCTAATCACATTAATCAATTAATCTACAGTACTACTATTTACCTCATTATTTTTTAGTAGGATAGCCAATATTCAGATGTGAATTTTGCATGATAAAGAAGTACTTCATTTTCACCACGTTACATTTGTACCTCAAGTGGGTTCTTTTATTTACACAAATACGTCACTAAAAATAGAGTAAAAACCTAAGCCACGCCCACTGAAAACGCTCTATTACAGAGTACAAAATGAATAAATTGAAAAAAATAAATCAGAAGCTACCTTATAATCTTGTATCACAAAAAAGTGTTGTATAAAAATGAAAATGTATAAGGCCTTGTTAAAGTAATATAATCACAATTAAAGATCGCTAAAAATAAATACAATTGTACAATGATAGAAGCACTATACAACACTGAGACTAGTACCAAACTAAACTACTCGTGAACAGTCCGGCCTTTATATACCCTCTGTTTGGGTATTTTTATTATTATTATTTTAAGTTTGATTTATATATCACAGACGCTGATCCTATACAAAAGAGTATCACACACTACGATTATCCGTGGTATTTGAACCCTGTTTATTTTTTTTTTTTAGTTAGTATGATTTTCAAGAATAACTATTTCAGGTGAACCCATTTTACACCCGAATGCCATTTGAGAATTTATATGTTTTTCTCTTAGCAAGTACATATTTTCTTTCTTCGTTTTCTGAGTATTGTAATAGATTGTTGTGTTGTATTTCTAGAATTTAATACTATATGCTTTATTACACATTTTGCTATTCGCCCTTCTTTTTTAGTCTTCTAGTGATTCTGAATATAATATAGCGATTTAACTATTGGGTTTACACCTGCCAGTTGTCATTATTCTCAAATAATGAAGCATGCAGGTCTTTTTCTAATAGTGATATTGTTCAGTCTTTTGTTCAGTTGATGGTTCCCATTTAACCTACAGATACATATACAATATTATTATAAATCGAACTAATAGAGCGTTTGCAATGGGCGGAGCTTACGTTTTTTAGTGACGTCATTTGTAAATAGAGGAACAAATATGGCATATTATCATGCCAAATTAACATATGAATATTGGCTATCCTACTCAAAAATAAGGAGGTAAATAGTAGTACTATAGATTAATTGATTAATGTGATTAGGCTAGGGCCGGCTAGACATATTTACACTTTCAATTTCACTTTATAGGCCTACACTTTTAATGTTTCGTAGGCTAGGCTAATGGCTAAGTAGGGCAGCTACGATGCCAAGTGATAGTGTTGGTGAATAGGCTATCTAGTCAATTCACTAATAGGCTCACATCGTCTATAAACTATGTCTATGATAATAATAAAATAGCCTATTTTATTTAAAAAACATAATACAGCTTAAATCTTAATAGGGCTTAAAACACAAAACATCATTTAAAAAGAGCTCGAGCCTATATGAAACTTTATTTAATACAGCGACCATTGTACTTGTACACCACTACACAAAGTAAACAAAAATCACGTGCTTTTTGTCACGTGATTGCAAACGCCCTTTAACTAATGTTATTTAGCATTTAAGTTATTTATTATTGTTACATTGGCTTGAAAAAATGATGATTAAAACTCTATCTACTCCTGGTTATGAGGCACGGTGGTTGATCTGGCAGCGCGTTCAAATCTTTCACCCATCATAACCACAATGTCTTAACAAACTTTTATTCCGCATCCAATACATCCATATTAATTGCTTTAGTAATTAATAACAATTAAAACGTGTTAAAACTAAATAACATTAAGTGATTCCTGCATATAAAACAAACATCTTTTTGTAATTTGTTAAAATGTGTTTCGTTATATCTCTTTCAAAATTCAATCATTTTTGTGTGTGTGTAATATTTTATATAGCAAGCCTACAGTCATTAGTACAGAGATATAGATTTGAAGAACAGATATCAAATTGTGGAACAAACATTTTTCTCTTATTCCCTTGAGACAGATTACATTTCAAGGGAAGCTACTCCCGAAAGTGTTGTCGTTTTTTTTCTTCTGTTACCGAGATTGTTTGGGCAATTTAAATGCGATAACAGTTCCTCCCAACTTGAAATCGCCATGTCTATCTAATCTATCCCTCCAGAAGTCTGCTAAGACAGGCCAGTCTGTTGTCTGGTCGGAAAGCCAGACTAATTTAATGCTCTGTTTTTTTCATTTCTTTCTGGTTTCAAATGTCCGGGCGTGCAGAGTGGACAAGAGAAGCCCTGGCTAGGGCAAAATTTTCAACAAAAAAAAAGTAGTCGCGGCATGTTTACATTTCATGGGCAGGGCGCCGCTCAACATCGAAGGTGCGTCAGGCGCCCGGCGCCGCCTTTTACTGGGCCCCGCGCGTCAGTGTGGACCAAAAAGATTGTTTGCAATAAGAAAAAAAAAAAGAACTATCTAGTAGATGTCGGTGCTTCAGAACTAATGAAAGAATTCGTTGAGTCCGTGAAAATCTCCATTTGACTGACAACTAAGATTATCTCTAGACGTCATTATAGACTTCACTCTGAGCTCTGTGTTAAAAGATGTGGATAAATGGGTCTTTCACATTACCGTAACACTAGAGCCTCTGATCAGTACGAATTGCAGACATAGATTTATCAGACAACACGGTTTAACCAAAGACTATAATAAGATGGACCGCTTGCTCTTTTTTTTAGAGCTTATATTTTGTTGTTTTTTTCCGTGCGAAACCCATAAAGCTGTCTTAAATGACTTCTACGTTCCTACGATTGCATTAAAGGTTTCCGCTGTATTACAGCTTTCGATTTTACTAGCGAATTACTAAACCGGAAGTCTAGAGGACGTAGTACGATCGTAAATTCATCAACAGAGTATTTCAAGTTATCAAATAGCAGAAATATCAAAGCAGGCGGTCCATCTTATTACAGTCTTTGGTATAACGTACCTTTTTACTTTTCCATAGGGGAACGGACATGTACATTTATTATTATGGGGGGGGGGGGGGTAGGCGTTGGGGAGGGAGGATAGGGTTAAGGATAACGCATAGGTTTGATTCGTTAGACCTTTTAGAGAACAGTAGGGAGCGCCCTAGCTCCAACGCCCAAAAGATACGGGCTCGTGTCTCTCCCTCCAGACCGGTTTTTCTTTTATCGCAGCTGCGCCTCCGTCACCGAGTGGGGCGCGTGCGCGCGGTACGGCGAGAACCTTTCCGATAAGATGCCTTTTCGCCGCACACCTCTGCTCCCGGAAACTATCGCTACCGTGGGGTTAACGCGTGCCGGAATCCGTTCAGGAACACCGTGTAATTCTTCCCTTTGGCTGGAACCGTTATGGAAAATGTCAGAGTGTTACCCACCGTTATAAGCCTCAGGGCCTCTTGGTGTAGCTGGCCCACTAGTACAGATAACAAGCAGTCGTCCAAAACAAACATTTTTTTTTTATATAAATGGCGAAATAGGCAAAAGAATCCCCAATGAGAAGTAAAGTGGTTACAACTGGTTAAGATCTCTTGTCAATTTAGGTTGTGTTTGGGGCACGGTAGCCGAGCGGCAGCGCGTTTAACTGGGGATCCGAATCCTGGTGTAGACTAGCATTTTTTTCTCAGAGACTTGAGGGTGTCCCCGAGTCTACCCAGCTTTGACATTTAAGGCGGCTGGGCATTATGCTGGCCACACACACACTAGTATGCCGTGGCCACAGAAACTGGTGAACGCTGCTTCACCAGCCCTATGATCATTTTGGTCCGACGGGTACTTTACTTGTAAAAAGACTTTCACTTTTACAGGACTTTACTAGGCTAATGCGCCCCCTCCTTGACACAGTGGAATTCGTTCTCCTAGCACTAAGAGAGTAATCTCGGCTCCCATTCTCTCACAGAGAAGTGGGGTTCTAGTCTTGTTAAGGGGTCGTCCGTTGAAGACGCCCACGATTATATCCCAAATTATATTTCTATTCTTTATTGACAGATAGATAAAGCGGACGGCGTTGAATTTTTGTTTTTCAAAAGACTTTTATGGAGATGTTCCACACTACACATGAAAACTTCCTCACACCTGGAACACCTGGACCCATCCACACGGTTTGTGTTCACTTCAGGTGTGAAGTTATCAGTACCCGCAGTTTAATTGAATCAGTAAACATCTATAACCACCCCCCACCCACACACACACACACCCTAAACCCCATTCAACTATATTCTAAAATCATCAAACAAATTGTCTTTGTAGCATGGTTTCTATGGAAAAAGCCTTGCATTTTTCTTAAAACCTTCGTTTAAATCTGACCTATGACCTTTTTTTTACGCTATCATAACTTGAAGTCGTTGGGGGTTCGTCTAGATAAGAAGTTAATTTGATTTTTTTTATAGCCAGTTGAGCAGCAACAAAACGCATTGAGAAGTTATAAGTGTTAAATTTTGTACAACTCGTGTAATTCATGTATATCTGTTATTCAATTCTTTTTTTTTTGTGTGAATCATATAAGTGGGATTCATGTATGCGTGATTCGTGTACTTGTGATATCTATGTAGGCCTAATCGTGATGTTCATGTATTTGTAATATTTAATCCATGTATGTGTGATATTCATGTGTGTGTGATATTCATGTTTGTTTAACATTCATGTATGTGTGATATTCATGTGTGTGTGATATTCATGTTTGTTTAATATTCATGTATGTGTGATATTCATGTATGTGTGATATTCAAGTTTGTGTGATATTCATGTATGTGTGATATTCGTGTTTGTGTGATATTCATGTGTGTGTGATATGCATGTGTGTGTGATATTCATGTATGTGTGATATTCATGTTTGTGTGATATTCATTCAAGGGGAGAAAACCGTGCTTTTTTGTTGTTGTTGTTCTTGCGATGTGTCAATAATATTTTTTTACCAAATCAATTTGAACCAAGACTAGATCCTTTTCAGCATAAGAAACTTTTTTGTTTACGTAATGCTACGTTTTGCAATACAAAAAGATCCTTTAGGCCAGGAGTCGGCAACCTTAGGCACGCGTTCCAGACTTGGCACGCAGAACAATTTTCAGTGGCACGCAATAGACATCCAAGAACATTTTTTAATGCAAGGCAAAACAACGTAAGTCAGCATTACTAATGAGTGCTGCGTGGCGAAGTACATGGGAATCACACTGGATGTCGACTGTTTTTCAGGAATGTTTGCATGCAAAGCTCTTATAATTGGACTTGCGATCTGTGATTGAATCTATTGGTAAGATAGTCAATCGTAATGTTTCTCAAGTCTCTTCTAGAAGAAAGTGATACGGAAAATAGGTAAAGTCTTGGATAGATTCATTTCTTGTCTGGAACCAATTAAGGTGTTTCTTAATGAAAAACACATTTCCGGTATTGAATGGGAAGAACTGACTGTTGAAGCCGATGTGTCTGAATGACATGGCGACACATTTCAGTGCATTTAACTTGCATTTGCAAGGTAATTGAAGTGTTGGATCACTGAAATAGATTTGCATTGAAACAATTTAAGGCAAATTAAGATAGATGAGCGTTTTCAGAAGCACATTGAAGCACTCATTGCGAATTTTCTAAACAAAGGCAAGACTTTCAAATTCATGGACATGATCCCATACCACAACAAAAATAACAGGCTTGATCTTACTACAAACTACTTAGATCTGGATCTTTTTATAGTGAAGGGATACTGGGGATTTTTTTTTTCATTTTAAACATTTAAAAACATGGGCATCGAAATGTGACGATTTGCGGGAAAATCTGAAAGGAAGCTGCGTAGGAAAGTCATCTGTTGTCAACTGCAAGGCGTTCGCACTAATTTTAGTTTTTGGTTTGATTTACACTAGTGAACATATTTTATCGCACGTGAAAGCTGTTTTAGACCAAGAAGTCACTTAAACTTGACCACTCAGAAGTTACTAAATATGTACCTGACTTTGAACAATTAGCAAAGAGCATTCAAGGAAAATGTGCTCATTAATGAATGCTAATGACATTCAAACAAGTTTTAATGCTTAACTCTCTTAATAAAGTACCCGTCGGACCGAATTGATCCATAGGTCCGATGAAGCAGCGTTCACCAGTTTCTTTGGCCACGGTCTACTAGGTGATTGTGTGGCCAACACTATTATGCACAGCCGCCTTTACTTTACCCCAACTAAGGTTAGGTACCCATCAGAGTTGGGTATACTCAGGGACACCCTCCAGACCCGGGGAAAGGATCCTAGCCTGCACCAGGATTCGAACCCGGGACCTTCGGCTCGCCAGTCGAACGCGCTGTCGCTCGGCTACCGTGCCCCCAAATATTAAAGCATAATTATAATTATTTTGAAACTAATTTCTCAAGTATTAGCATTATACTCTGTGATTGTTGTCATTATTAATGTTTAAAAAAACATAAACGCCTTACATCGTCTTTATTAATGCAGAAAATGTTTATTTACAACATAAATTAATTTTATACATCGAATTCCAAGTTTAAAAAAAAGAGCACAATGCTGAATTTGTATAAAGAAATAACAATTTATTATAATAACAATAGTAATATTAAAACAATTACCTCGTTGTGGCATTGCTAGCATCAAATAAAAATTTGGAGCATTTAATTAAAGGGAGATAATTAACCCGTTTTGTTAGAATTAATATGTCTAAATAATTCTTTTTTGCTTCCTTTAAAAAATATGGCTTACAATTTATAATTTTTAAATGGTAAAATTATAAGAGATAGTTCAAATTATCAAAATATTATCTGATAAAATAATTTATATGTACATTTTTAAACATTGCATTAGCTACCCAGTTTGTATGATTACTAAGTATCAATTCCGCTATTGGAGTTAAGGAAATATATAGACTAGTGTAGTTAAAAATAATAAATAATATATATTCGATGAATCCTCAGTTACACTGAGATAAAACTATAAAGAATTGTTGAAGACATCACTAGTATTATTGTTATGACTATATACAAATGTTGATACACATGAATGGATTAGAAAAAAAAGATGATAATAACAAACAGGGTGATTTGTTTTTAAATATAAAACGCTTGAATGATTTTCCCTATATAACGCTCCCCTTCTTTTGGCCTTGGTCTTGATACGGCACTAAATAAATTGTCTTATTAAAAGAATATAGTTGAGCAGTTAGACTTTCACGCTGTTGGCACGCTGAATGATTTAGAAATCCTAGTTTGGCACACTATAAGCAAAGGGTTGCCTACCCCTGCTTTAGGCTAAGGAAAAATTTATATTCTGCAAGCCAAAAGATTGTGGCGAAAAAATTTACTTTCAAACACTATGTTCTGTATCAAAAAAAATTTCCGTAAGGCTAAAAATGTTGTAGAAAAGGGGTCGGCAACCTTTTGATAATAGTGTGTCAAAGTAGGATTTCTAATTCATTGAGAGTGCCAACAGCCTGAAAGTCATGCCAACAGCCTGAAAGTCATGCCAACAGACTAAAAGTCATGCCAACAGCCTAAAAGTCAAGCCAACAGTCTAAAAGTCATGCCAACTGCCTAAAAGTCATGCCAACAGTAACAGCCTAAAAGTCATGCCAACAGCCTAAAAGTCATGCCAACAGTCTATAAGTCAAGCCAACAGTCTAAAAGTCATACCAACAGCCTAAAAGTCATGCCAACAGCCTAAAAGTAATGCCAACAGCCTAAAGGTCATGCCAACAGCCTAAAAGTCATCCTGCGACTAGTTTTGTAGAAGAGACTTGAATAGCCTTTTGATGGGGGGGGGGGGGGTCTTTGCTTGTCAATAAAAATGTGCTCTACGTGCCAAGTCTGGAACGCACGCCTTAGGTTGCCGACCCCTGTTCTAGAAGACTAAATCTTCTATAAAAAAGATGTTCCCTGTGACCAGATGTTCCTTTAGACCAGAGGTTGCTTGAGACAGAATGTTCTTTAATATTATTTATTTGTAAAAGCATCGAAATGAAAATTGCCGCTTCCTTCTCCCTGAAATTATTATTCCCCCCCCCCTCACCAGCCCACGACCCAAGACCCACCGCCATTGTGTTTGGCCATCTTCCAGGAAGATATTGTTAGGGCTAATCTTGTTGGCTATTATTGGCCATATCCATTTGTCTTTCTTTTGAAAAACGGGAGGCGACCCGGACAGGAGATCAATAACATTTGAGTTTCCGGGAGAATTTCCTCCCTTGACTGTTTGAGGATATCTGGTGCGTGTGCTGGTGTTTGTACAATGACAGTAAACAAAATAGATTCCCTGAAGCTGTTTAATAATATTTATCATATTCTCCTATCTTAACAGCTATCTATGAATCAACCTATCGTTCTATATTCTATTTATCTCTCAATCTATCTATCTATCAATCGTCTATCTATCAATCGTCTATCTATTTTTCTATTTATCTATCTATCTATCTATCTATCTATCTGTTTTTCTATCTATATATCTATCGGCCATCTATATATCTATCAATCTATTTATCAATCTATTTATCAATCTATCTATCGTCTATCTAACTATCTATTTATTTATCAATCTGTCCTCTATCTATCTATCTATCTATCTATTTATCTATCTATCTTCTATCTTTCCATCAATCTATTTATCAACCTATCTATCTATCTATCTATCTATCTATCTCTCTGTCTATCTAACTATCGATTATATCTATCTATCTATCTATCTATCTATCTATCTATCTATTTATCTCCCTATATAGATATATAACTGTCTATATTACTATTTATATCAATATCACTATTTAATCTATCGATCTATCCGTCTGTTCATCTCCCTGTTTGTCCGTCTGTCCCTCTACTGTTCCCTTGCTCATTCATAATGTTTTTGTTTTTTTTTCGCCTTGTGCTTTTTTTTTTGTTGTTGAAAATTTAGTTTCGTATAAAATCTTGATTAAAGTAGAACAGGAGGTGTTAGCCATCCATCGCCGAGGAAGAAAACACATCCCATAAACCATTGCCTGTGAGGTGATGACAGAGTGTGTCTTACACAATGCATGGCGATGCAGTGGGGGCTTGTCTATTGGCTAATAGAGAGGAGCGGAAGTAAAGGAGAAAGAAAGAAAGAGAGAGAGAGAGAAGGAAGGAAAGAGAGAGATAAAAGAGAGAGAAAGAGAATAATTCTTTTCCCTGGGCTCGAGTGTTTCCCTGAGTCTACCCAGCTGTTATAGGTAGCCTACCTGCAATGTGCTGGCCACATAATCCCCTAATATCCCGAGCCCAGAGAATTCGATGAACGCTACTTCAACGGCCCTATGGATCCATTTTTTACGATTGGTACTTTACTTATTATGCACCAATCAACAAACAGTGTCCCACATAGCATAGCCAGAATCATACGTACCAATCGATTTACCCAAGTTTTATTTAAAAAATGGAGTCATTATATATTTTTTGCTTCTCCACAAATCCTGGTTAAAGATGTATTCTTTGCTGTCATGTATCACGTGAGCCATGAGTCCTGGTAAATTTCGTGCTACGGAAAATGTCTATTATAAGGGCGTACACTTTTCTCCATTGATGCTTATACGCACGTGCAGTTTTTTTGCTTCCTTCATTGGCTAATCCACCCCCTGAGGTCTGAGGCTATTAGCACAGCAACCAGTATGTCCAGTACGTTTAAGTTTTCTTCACGCGTGTATATTGGCTATTCTCACGTTGAGCCGGGCAGTACCGGTTAATAGAATGTTTATGTAGGAACAAAAATAAATTTCTGCATCCTAGCAAGTAACATACTTAGTCCTGGACTTCATAACGAGAACGTATAAACTTTGACATAGACGAAATCAATAGCGTTACGACTGGACACAATATTTCTCTATCTCTCTCTCTCTCTCTATCTCTCTCTCTCTCTCTCTCTCTCTCTCTCTCTCACTCTCTCTCTCTCTCTCTCTCTCACTCTCTCTCTCACTCTCTCTTTTTAACTCTCTCTCTCACTCTCTCTCTCTCTCACTCTCTCACTCTCTCTCTCTCTCTCTCTCTCTCTCTCTCTCTTCCCACTCAGTTTTTCTTACTTTGACATTCTATTTAATTTCTCTCTTTATAGATTTCTTTCTTTCTACCTCTCTATCTCTCTATTTTTATATTTCCACAATATATTTCTCTCAGTCTATCTCTATATATATTTCTACATTACTTTCTCTCTCTCTCTCTCTATTTCTCTTTACACTTTCTCTGTATTTCCTCCTTTCTTTGTCTTTTTCCTCTATATCCCTGCCTCTCACTTAATTGACTGTTCAGGGAACCATTCCATTGCCGAATGCCTCGGTATGAATTTTTTTTTTATTTGTCCTTTTGTATATTGAATAAGAAAAAAATACTTATCTATCTAATTAGCTTTGGATTTATTTTTCGTAGTTCTAAATTAAAACTTACAGAATTGTGTGTTATTACACTTATCTTATTATAATTATTTGTTAAAATGTTTTTACTAATTAAAAAAACACATATAATATGTCAATGATATACGGTTTTCGAAAGTGTGTCTACGTTAGAGAGTGTTTAATTTGTACTGTATTTCTACTCTCCCTTTCCTCACCTAAAGAGAGTTGTTTCCCTTGGCCAGAGCTCTCCTGCATGGTATTTTTGTAGTCATATCTGCACTGACCTATATCACCGCCCAGCCAGTGGCTAAGTTTATGAGCGCATTGATAACGGCGCACCTACAAGATGTATCACTGCGCCGACGCCATGTTGTTTTCGCCTACACACTGACGAGCACGATGCATTTACACACTACAAAGTACAAAGTTGTGTGTCGAAGCATTTCCGTATATGAAACATTGAAATGGTGTCATTGGTAGTTCTGAACGTAAATAAACTGAACAGCGAACTAATATCATTGAGGAAAATATAGTTCAAGAGGTTTCAATCCATTTAATCCTGGAATAATATGGATGATGATGATGATTCATTTATACATGAAATGTTATAACAGCTCCGAAGGCTACAAATCTACTTAAATCTTGTAGTAGAACTTGAAACCAAAATTCAGGTCGCTTCAACTGTTTCCCGATGCACAGTCCAATTCGATGCTGGAAATATTTGTTAATTGGTTTAGTAGCTAGTTAGCGGTTAATTTTGCTAGTTAGATGATTAAGTAGTTAGTCAATTAGTAAAGAATCTATTAAGGTGGTTAAATAGCTTGTTAGCTTGATGAATATTAGTTAGCTGGTACAATAGATAAAAGTTAGCATGTTAAATAGTTAAATCGCTGGTTTAATTGCTAGTTTAGCTGGTTGAATTTCTAGTTAGCTGGTTAAGTAGTTAGTTAATTAGTCCGAAAATCTATCAAGATGGTTGAATTACTAGTCAGCTAGCATTGTTATTATTCGCTTAGTTATTGACTTAGACGGACACACACACAGACACACACAGACTCAGAAGTACAAAGCAAAGAATATGTTTACATAGATACAAAGATACATATATTACATTCTTACATACAGACAGACATATAGAAGGATAGATCCAGTACAATATTATATATTCACCAAATGGTACAGCCCACATGTGTCCCACGTGCCCACAATTTGCCAGGTACAGTAATAATGTTTGACCTAGATTCTGTGAACCGCAAACAAAATTTGAAAAAAAAATGCATTGCTTAGGTCAGTGCAGATGTTGGAACGTTTCGCCCTGGGGGTAAACAGAGAAAGCCTTTAATGTCAGAAATCAGGACAGGGGCCATTTCTTCCCTTCTTTCCTGGCACCTTGCACGTTTAGCCTTCTGTCACTCTAGTTAATTCTCTCTGGGGGAAAACTGTCTAGCAAGCTGGGTAAACACCGGAAGTCTGTGGTGTCGTTAAAGTCAATTCAAAATATGGCGAGCGAAACCACCGACATATATATATATATATATATATATATATCGTCGTCGGCGGCATTTTAGGTCTCGTGAGACGATCCATTTCCCTTGTAGGCCCTCATGGGCCTCAAGAGACCAATCCTGTCACACTGGCTGCAGATGAAGGTAGCGGAGGGGACCACATTGAGGGGATCAAAGCAGGTTCCAGGCTTGCGGGTGAGGAGCCGCCAGGAACAAGAGGGTGGAGAAAAATATATTATATATATATATAAAGTAGCTTGTGTGTGTGTAACCAATTATTTAAAAACACGTGAACTTATTGTCTCGTGTGTTACTTTTGTGATCGCTTATAGACTTGTGGTTTCCCTAGCGTAGTGATTAGCATCTTCGACAGCCGTGCAGGCGATCTGCGTTTGATTCCCCACATAGCTTTATTTTTTTTTTCTAATTTTTTTTTTTTAAATTGCCACTAGGCTACTATTATTTTTCTTAGAAAGATTGTTACGATCTTAGGACTTAAAACTTTCCTAAAATATTTTCAGTAAATAAAATCTAATAATTATATTTTAGATACATGCGTAAGACGGATGTATGATTCTTATCCACAGAGATAGTCCTAACCTTTAGTTAAATAAAAATACATGCTTTTTTTTTAATCCGATTACAATATTGATTTTAAATTACTTTCTGAAATGTTTTCAGTAAATAAATAATAATTATATTTTTAAAGTAATTCTAGCTTTCTGTTTATTGTAGTTTATACAATTTTTATCTGTAGCTCTAGACTTTAGACCAACCTAAGCCTATGTTTTCCCCCTCCCCGGGCAATGCTTTTCAATTTAGCTTTTGCTTTTATAAAATGACTTGCCTATTTTTAACCCGATGGTAATATTTATTATTTTAAATTACTTTCCTAATTGTTTAATAATTAATAATACACCAGAACCTTGGTTCTTAACCTAGAGGTAATTCGCTGCAGACGACAAGTCTGGTCAAAGACTTGGAAAGTTGGCTCCAAAAGGGAGAAAATGCTGAGAAAGTCAGGGAGGTAGCAGTGCCTTCAGGAAACCAGGATCTAAATTCCAAAACAAAAATCTCTCTTTCAACAACAATACGAAAGAGAAATCACGACCTCTGACCTTTTACGGCATAAGTGTGGTTTGTGGTGGGGGTCACGGGCGAAGGTGGAATAGGGAGCGAGGGTGGAGTGCAAGGGGGGGGGGGTCAGGGAGGCCGGGTATTGGCAAAGTGAAACTTCCGTAGCTGAAAATCTAGCACCTGCTGGGTTGTGCTCGTGTGTTGGTGTGTTTGTGCGTGTGTGTTTGGTTTTATAACATTTCAATACCAACCAATCATATTTTTGTCCTGCCGACTCCACCCTTCGTTACCCCCCCCCCCCATCACATCATGGTAATAGTGTTTTCAGACATGAAAGAGGTTGTCAGAATGCCTCGGTGTCATAGTCTGCATCAGGGGTCGGCAACCTTTTCATAATAGTGTGTGCCAAAGTAGGATTTCGAATTCATTCAACGTGCCAACCGTCTTAGAGTCATCCTGATTAAGCACACAATTTCTTCTAGGGCCTTTTTGTGAGTATTCCGCGTGCCATTGAATATCTCTCTGCGTGCCAAGTGTGGCGCGCGTTCTGCAGGTTGCCGACCCCTGGTCTACATCATTAAAGAACCATTGACTATAATTGTTTGGACTAGATGTGGGCCCTTCTGTGCACTGCGCGTCAGCCCGTTGAATGGAGCAACAGAAGCCCACCGAATGTCAATTTGAGCTCCACTTAAAACAGGTTATATAATCTACTTCTAGCTACTACGAACCTTTTTTTTTTTTAGAAACCCTGGCATGATAGGGGATAGTAATTTCAATCATGTTAACTTTAAAATTATGTATCGCAGATAAACTTCTTATAGAGATACTTGGATGGATAGCCTGAAATAATGGGAAGTAGCTTCACAAAGCTGCAAATCTACAATTTTTTTTTCAAAAGTCAACAGTCCAGTAAGATGGACGGCTCCCTCTCTCTTGTGTTGATCACACAATCCCTCACCATATATATACACACACACCCTTCTTTAAAGAAAAATGAAACCACAGATCTCCAGGAAACTTTACAACTGGATGAAATCAGAAACTTCTAAGATACATTGTAGGCGTAAGATGTGAAACAATAGAAGTATATTGTGTTTAAGTAGTGCTTCAGTACTTCAATGGTTGACGCTTCACTTTGTTCCAACTACACTCTGGAAAAGAAAACTCGACGCCTAGTTCTTGCATATGTCAATGAGAACAAGGGCTTAGTCGCACAAACCGTAAGTGCTTCCTGGAAAGGGGGGGGGGGAGGAAAGGCGAGAGAAAAAAAAAAGGGTCGCCGGGTCAATTGAGGTCTTGTAACATTTCAAAAAAGCTAAGCAGACGTATGAACGCAACAATAACATCAAGATCCAACGGCTGGGTTGAAACAGGTGGTTTACGTTGTGGGACGGGTATACGTTGTTTTCTTTCTTGTTTCTTCTTGTGTTTTCGGTGGCTTTTTTTGGCGGGTTATTGCACGGACTTGGATGTACTTAGGACCTCATTCACGCTCCGAGTGGAGCTCACAGTGCGCGCCCATGTAACAAAAACACAAGAAGGAATAAACAACTCCTAACGAAGGCGTCTCCAGCATGTGGCAAAGTAATATTCACAAGCATTTTGTCTTTTGGTAATGATCTGGACTTGTATAATCTGACATCCATATTTTGTTATGTCGGGTTGCCTAGAACAGTGGATGTACAACATTTTGTGGTCATTGGGTCCTGTAAATAATTTGATACAACAAGATGGGAAACACATTCACGGCATTTATTTATATTACACACATTCTATTTATATTACACACATTCTATTTATATTACACACATTCTATTTATATTACACACATTCTATTTATATTACACACATTCTATTTATATTACACACATTCTATTTACATTACACACATTCTATTTATATTACACACATTCTATTTATATTACACACATTCTATTTATATTACACACATTCTATTTACATTACACACATTCTATTTATACTACACACATTCTATTTATATTACACACATTCTATTTACATTACACACATTCTATTTACATTACACACATTCTATTTACATTACACACATTCTATTTACATTACACACATTCTATTTACATTACACACATTCTATTTACATTACACACATTCTATTTACATTACACACATTCTATTTACATTACACACATTCTATTTATATTACAAGGATCGCCGATATAAGCTCTATAGAAGGCCAAGCTCAATGTGGCTTTTGCGAGACATATTGTGGCCCGCGGGCCGACTGCTGCACACCCGTTATCTAGAAAGTAAAATCTGGCATATATATATATATTTTAGTTTTTGAATTGGCTAACGAGCAAGTCTATTGAAAGAATACGTCATTGTACGACTTTGTCAATCTATTGATTCCCTGGCCAGTTTAACTGAGTCAGTCATGTTGTAGGTCCAGCATTTTTCGTTGGTCAATCTTCTTCTTCTTTAGGTGCCAGGTCTGGTGCAGACATCGGCGGTCACGACTCTCCATTCTTTCCTTTTGTTAGTTATTTGGAGGACGTTATTATTACTTATGCTGTTGTTCGTAGCCCATTCGTTCAGTCTTTCTACATATGTCAGCCTTTGCCTTCCTCTGTCTCTCTTACCAGATGTTTTCCCACACAAAACCACAAAGCCAGTCTTTCTATACAGTTGGTCAATAGCGAAGTAAAAATTGACAACTTAGGGAATGTGGGGTGGTCGGTGGAAGGGAGCTTAAGCTCAAAGTTAACAAGTTCACACTGGTTCTCTCTACACAATAGGGATTTCCCATTAAGTTATACGCTTGGAAAATATGAAGAAGAAAAAAAACAGCAAATAAAGTATAGGTGGATTATAAAGATATTTTCCAACTTTAAACCCACTGAAATTTTGTTTGATAAAATTCACCGTTAAACCCAGTTTTAGTGCCTGGTGTTGGATATCAAATAATGATATGGAGGTGGGAGGGGGGCGGTGTATAAAAGATATTATTTTTGTGATCAATATAAGTTATCTTCTCTACTGGGTCGTTTCATTGTTAGGATAACATGCTTTGTAACAATGTAGTCTGGCTCTGGGAGTAATTTGAGACAGGTGGATAAGATCGTGGGGTAAAAAATGTGATAACAAAAACTGTTTACAAAATGAATACCTTTGCTATAAGGGAGGCGGTACTAGCGTGAGTACTAACTGTAATGTACTCTACTCACGATAGAGTTCAGTTTTAACAACATCGCAACTGAACTAAATGGCGGCCAGGGTTTTGTAAGTAGTAGCATAATATTTATCTATATTCTGAGGTTCATCTAAAAACCGCACTACACAATCCCCGGGTAGTAGATGGAATGTCTGTATCGCCATATATCAAACGCAAAAGTGCCGTAAATCTTTTGTTTACCGACTAGAATGCAATTATTTCTGCTATCTACTGGAACCTGATGCCTGGACTGTGAATGCAGCACTCGATTTCTAGACCTCCCTTATCCTCCTCCTTTCTCTCTCTTTCTCTCTCTTTATCTCTCTCATGATCTCTCTCTCTCCCTATCTCCTTCTCTCTCTATATATATCTCCATCTCTCTCTTCCCCCACTCTCTCTCCCCCCCTCTCTCTCTCTCCCTCCTCACTCTTTCTCCCTCCCTCCTTCCCCCTCTCTCTCTCTATTTCACTGTATACGCCCTATGGCGTTTCCATGTTATCATTCACGATGTAATTCCAGACTTCCAACGCTTACATATATATTTTACTAAAAGTTTTATAGACTTAGTGATTTATGATTTCTCTATCAGGAGGAAGGGTGGGTGGACCGAAGAGAAAGGAGGGAGATGGGGCGGGGGTAGGAGAAGAGGTGGATGAGAGACAAAGGCAGACATGGGAGATAAGAAGAGGGAAAGAAAGATGCAGGACAAGACAGTGGGGGGGGGGGTCAGTCTAAGAATAAAAGAGAGACAGAAAGAGATACCGCCAATAACGGAGAGAAAGAAAGAGAGAGAGAAAGAGTGTGATGAGAAAGGGGAAGAAAACATAGAGAAAGTAAATAAGAGAGTGATGAGAAAAGAGAGAGAGAGTAGGCTGCTAGAGGGACAGAGAGAGAGAGAGAGACAGGTAGACACAAAGAGATACAGTGCGAGTGATTCTATGTGAGAGAGTCGGAGAGAGAAGCAGATATATATATATATATATATATATATATATATATATATATATATATATATATATAGATAGATCGATAGATCGATAGATCGATAGATCGATAGATAGATAGATAGATAGATAGATAGATAGATAGATAGATAGATAGATAGATAGATAGATAGATAGAGAGACATGCAGCTATATTAAAATAGAGAGATGTAAACCGTAAAACTAGCTATTCCTGATTGCGGATGTAAACATCATGTATTTTGACAGTCACGTATGTAAGAAGTTAAATTATTCAACAAAGAACCTTCACTCCTAAATATCAAATTTCACTTTCTGTTGAATCCCCAAGACTAGAACCAGCCATCAAAAGAAATTGAAGCTTGTTGGACTAGAAGTTTCGCCAATTGATGGGAATATAATTCGTCTTTAGAATTTTTATCTTAACAAACAGAGCAGGACTCAATATGTCTTGGCATAAATCTCTGGGGGTCTTTCAGATCATTCTATTGTTAGACTAAACAGCTAAGTGTAAACCACAAGAAACGTCAAAATAATAGAATGGTTTGTTGTCGGAATAGTAATATAACTGACTTACATCAAAAGATAAATAACTTCCAAACAAAATTTCGTTTTAAAAATAATATTATGAATGGTCGGTTCCACTTTCTAGTAGATTGTGTTTTGGGCGCAGTGCAATAAAAACGAATTTGACAAAACACATCCACAATTTTTACCAACAAAAATACATAAAATGAAATTAAATAATTTTAAAGAACTTTTAAAATTAAATATAATTTTTTTTAATAATAATCTAGCAGTTATAAAAACTAAAACAATTTCTTATCTTATATATTACAGACGCTCTTTCTATGAAGATGATTATTGCGTCCAACGCTTCTCATGGTCTGAGTGTTGTGTTGCATTTTGATTAGTGTTTTAAATGTTTTAATTTTACTGGTTCGTTCAGGCAACCCATTCCATGCCCTGGTGCCAATTAGATCTAGTAATTCTCCACTAGCAACAGTAAAGTTATTTTCAGGTGATGTCAAAGTATACCGGACAACACAACCAACACAAAATGCTGAACTATTACAAAAAGATGAAAAACAAAACTGGAAATCTAACCGAAACATATATTTTTTCAACCAAAGATATCTCGGGCATGGAAAAGGGTTGCCTGAACTATTGAGGAAAATCAACCACTTAAAGTCAGTTTCTATACTTATCTAAATGCAAGACTTTACGTTTAACGACAGATAAACGCGACTTTAAGATTCAGGATAAGTAAATAACAGCAATGAGAAAGGGCAGACAATCCTTGATTTTCATTTCGTTTCAACTTTCTTTTTTCTTAATTAATGTATTTTATTTTAATTTTTTAAATTTTCTTTCTGTCTTTCTCAACTTTTCGTTCAACTTAATCCAAGAAAAATAAATGGCACATTCAAGTAAACAGGAGATTGAATGTTTTAAAACTTGAAAGCTTACTGTAGCTTTAATGTCTTAACAATTTTACTCAATTTTTTTTTTTTTGGTTTTCACCGAATGGGCCAGAGTAGTCTCTCCTCATTTACTCTTTGATTCAATAAATAAATTATCTGCCCATTTGATAGAACTTGGCAAGGGAAGACAAGAGTGGATCTGACAGGCGCAGTGATTACCCTTGAATTTTGGAATGTTTTTTTTTTTTTTTTTTATATTGTTCTCTTGATGAAATAAAAGATGTTTCTATTGCTACGTCTAATCAAGCAGACGATCAATTAAACAATTTAGTGAGTTTATCAACAGCTACAGTTAAAACCCTGGGCTACAAAAAAATTAAGATTAATTACATTCTCTTTCTAGACCAATAATTGTAGTTGATCCATTTAAGTTTATTTTTTATTGTATTTTTTTAATAGGCTTTATTATAAAATCAAGCTAAATTGCCCGGCGTTGCCCGGGTGAAAATAAAAGAGGCTTGTATAATTACAGATGAAAATTTGATAAACTACAATGAAACAGGAAGCTATAGATCTAATAAATACATAGTGTTTTTTTTACTGAAGACATTTTGGAAAGTAATTTAAAATAAAATTTTAATCGGTTAAAAAAATAGGCAAGTCTTTTTATTTAACAAAAATCTAAATTGCCCGGTGATGCTCGTAGATTTACAATCCTTTTTTTTTAAGTAATATTAATTGAAAAAAAAATTAAGAAAAAGGTATTAGACCAACTGGAGAATCGAACCTAGGTCGCCCGTATGGCAGTCCGATACGTGAACCTTTTAGCTAGAAAAATGTCCGAAGTGATATCGCAAAAGTATAATATGAGACAATAAGGTCACGTGTCTTTAAATTAATTAATATGATTGGTTGAACACACACACAGTCTACTTTATATAATATATAAAATATCCCAACTATTTCCAAGGAGGGTCAGGGCTGTCTCAAGGTCTCTAGAGGCCGACCAAAATTCGGTTTCGCTTTCAGTTTCGGTGCCGAAAGTAGGCGGAAGGTCTCTTTCGGCGTGGTTCGAAGCCAAAAAGTTAGCTTTCGGTTTCGACCGAAACTGATATTGACTTTCGGTCATTAGCCGAATATCCATTTTCACTTTCACAATTCAGATTGCAACGCTAGTGCTGCAATCTATTACTCAGCTTATTGATTATTCCATTTAGTGAAATGGTTGCGAATTGATCTGTGTGAAGGAGAAAATTGAACTTGATAATAAACGGATGTCGAAAACTTCGTGCATGGGATTAGGCCTACTGTGCAGTCTTGTTAAATCGTTTGTTTAGCAATTTCGGTTTCGGCCGACGGTGTAGTTAAACTTTCGGTTTTCGACCCCTGTTCTAATCTAAATAATATAACTGATGCCCTCAATTATTTTTGCTTTCCGAATGTCCAGTATTTTATCTTATATTTGAGTATAAATGGTTCTTTAATATTGTTTTAAGTATGCTGAAAGACGGAATTTATGTAATCAAATCCAATTAAAATTTATTTGGATCAATAAAGCAATCTTATCTTATCTTATGTTTTACAGAATCTCATTCTATAAAGAAGATTATTGTGTCCTACGCTCATCCGTGGTCCGAGTCTAGTTTTGCATTTTTATTATATTTTAAATGATGTTAAGTTACTGGTTTTCCTGTTTTAATGTTCAGATAACCCATTCCATTCCCGAATGCCACTCGGAAAGAAAGAGTAGGCCTACTTATACAGGCATTACATTTTAAATGGATGGATTTAAAAGACTTATAAGTTTACAGACGTTTCTACTAGATAGAATAGCAGAGCATTAGGCTTCGTCCACCAGGCCCAAAAGTCCTGCAGGGCGGCAGGGATTGGTTTTAGTTAAAACATAAAGACACATCCACAGGTCGTGGCTGATTGGATGATGAATCGCTGAATCTCGTTCGCTATTCGAATCTCGCGGAAAACAATAAAAACTACGCAGCTTTTAAAACGTAAGAGATAGCATTGCACTCTGTTGCTATGCTCAGGGTCTAGTTACCGCGTGCACCTGTAAGACACAACAAATAAATAAATACGCGAAAAGAAAAAAAGAGAAGGCGCGAATGTATAAACGATGAACTGTCTCCCATCACAGTTATTTCCCTTCCCCTCCCTCTTCACACTCATGCTTTTACTCTCATAGCTCCTACAACGTCTTAAATATGCATAGGAGTGTAAAAAAAATTTAAGCAAATGTTTTGGCGTATAGAGTTGTCTTTTCTTACCAGATGGCTTACAGAGGCAGACAGGGCGGTCGTGGGATTGGAGAGTACCGCGGCCATTTTGTCTTACAACTCCAAAACGAAAGCTCAACACGTTTGATTGGTTGTTTTTTCCCCCCCGTACCTTCCCACTTCTCAAATTCGTGTCTGTTTCCTGTAGAGGATTAAAGTATGAGCATATTGTGTGTGTGTGTGTGTAATTCAAGTTGGACCCTTTTCATTCAACATGTGTCTTATTTCTCTCGTGACTAAATCTCTACTTCCGCTCATTATATTTAACAGTCCTACAGAGATATGCCAACTGCAAGTTATAGCAAGTCAATATTCTCCCGTTGCATGTCATTAGTTGTGTGCGAAAAATACAACTCAACCAAGTGACAGATCTAGTATTTGACTAGAGCAGGGTTCGGCAACCTTTTTGGTCATAGTGTGCCAAAGTTGGATTTCTAATTCATTCAGCGTTTCCATGAGCATACAATTTATCATTTTCTAGCCCTTAATTTCTTGTAGAAAATATTTGCTTTTTTATTTTTATTGGGGGGGGGGGGGGGGGTATTTCCCCTGCCATTGATATATTGCTCTTTGTGACAAGTCTGTCTAAGCGTCCCATAGGTTGCCGACCCCTGAACTAGAGTGTTCGGTCATATTTCTAAGAATGAAATAGTATATGCTTTATGCGTTATTACAACCTTTTTTGAAGTGTGTCTAAATTAAATGATTTAACTAATGGTGTTACGCTTGCCAGTTTTCCTTAAATGGGTGCCAGGTCTGAGGAGAGAGAGGGTGGGGTGGTGTAAAGTCCTTAGATTGCTTCGGAGCCCAAGAATTTTTAACGGGCCCATAACAAAAAATAGTTCTCCTACATACACAAATATGTTAGGCCCCCATCTTTTAGCTTTAAAAGTGGCCCAGTGTCAGCCCTGTTCCACACATTATTATAATTATAAACATTGGACTGTATCGTCTGGTGGAACGAAAATAATGTTCCGTAAAATTAATTCCGCGAATGGTGGCCTACTATCAAAGAATCTAACCATTTCCTCCTGACTTAGCAGCAGCGCGTGCTGCCAGCATCCAGCATCATGTGATTAGGCCTACTGACTCAACCCCCCTCCCCCTCCTTTTACATTCATTCAAAGTTTCAGACCCCCACCCACAATCGCCTTCTCCCTATCTTTGCTCCAAGGGAGAAAATATTTTGTTAAAATTGAATTTTTAAAAAAAGGGAGGCCAGCCGTTCTGCTCAAGATGGAATGCGTTACCGCCCTTGCAGCTTATCTACGACTAAGCTGACGCATAATTTGTGGGTCTTTAAGTCAAGATCCCGTGGGTCTACGGCGATTTCCCCCTCCTGTGACGCGGGAGCATAGATGGCGGGTATCACGTGTGGAATCGGGGGAGAAGTCTTTCACATAAGAGGTTGCGGGTTTGGTGCTACGCTGTGAGTTGTTGGAAAGATAAATGTTGTATGACATGTAGTATTTGTATGTGTTGGATCAACGATCTTGAGGATAAAGTTACGGTCTCCTTCCCCCTTCCCTCTCCACTCTGAAGGAGTTAAGAAATATCAACTATTATCAACCCTGTACATATTATAAGCTTATTGACAATATTTTACTTTATAACAGAACATAGCTTGTTTGTTAATATGCGCTCTGAGCTTACATTATGTTTGTTGGCAGCGCTATACAAATAGAATTATTATTATTTTAAGGCAACGATTCTAGCCATGCCCTTAGATCAGTAGATATCTTTTATTTTCTATCATCGGCACAAATGCAAGAAACTTCTTTCTCTAAGTCTTTGTCGCTCCCTGGGACAAGTTATAGACCGTCAACCTTTTGATAACAGTGTGCCAAAGTAGGATTTATAATTCATTCAGCGTACCAACAGCCTAAACCTCATCCTCCTCTAGCAATAAATTTCTTGTAGAAAAGACTTAAATTGCCTTTTGGAAGGTCCTCCGCGTGCCATTGGAAATTGCTCTGCGTGCCAAGTCTGGCACGCGTGCCGAAGGTTGCCGATCGCTGGAGTAGAGAATTAACTCTATTGCGTTTGAAGTTTTAACACCAGACATTGACTTCGCCAGGAACCCTTCCATTTAATTACACTTTACTATTGTTGCATTAGAAAAATTTGATAGCTGGATTGTGTGGCCAGTACGACAACAGAACACGCCGTTGTATTTAAAAAAACACTTTATATTCTACCCAACGACCTAAAATACTATTTGTGAAAAAAAAATACACAATTGGTCTTATCTGATAATTTTTTCTTTCTCTTGGCAGGATTTGAACCTTAAACGTAGGCCTATGTGATGTTGATGTACTTCAGCTCTATCTTCTTCACCACCGAAATACTTCACCTTTTTTTTTAATTGTTGGCTTTTGTGTTTTGTAGTGACGGGTAATGTTACATCTCAGGGAGGGGGTGTGTGGTCGGGGGAGATAGCAGTCTAGGGTGGGGCGATGGAGGAGGGGGGGGGTGATAGGCCGGCTGGTCCTGCGGTTAGTTCACCGGACTGTCAACCGACACGTCGCGGGTTCTATCCCTGCTGCCGACCGATCCCCGGACCTTGACCTGCACTGCAGGAGTTGTTGGACCTAGTGGACGTAATAAGTTTCTATCTCGAAGGAACATCTGTAAACTTATAAGAAAACACAACCCTGTTTGAGTGACAAGCCGTTTGCCGTTAGTTCGAATGAGCAACTGTTTTCACCTGACTCGCATGATTCCAAGGTAAAAAACAAGAAAATTACCCAGGTAACAACTTCACGCCCCTGTACTCCCCCCGCCTCGCCCAACTGGATTGTTGACAATGGAGCGGTCAGGTGCAAAGAGATACAGTGCCCAGGAATAAAACAAATATTTGCCTTTTTTTCCCGGGCCATTTTTCCCGACCGTCTGTTGTACGTTACGTCGTAGTCTGGCATCTGGATTGTCTCCGCCAACGAACGGGTTGGAAGGGGGGGGGGCGGGGTCAAGTTATAGCTTAAGGGCGCGGTGAAGCCCCTCCCTACACTACCCCAGTCCCTTCACGTTAACAGTGTAAACATGAAACTGTATATAACAAGGCAGATTAAGAAAACAATAATGTAACTCGATACCAAAAGAATTCTTACAAAACCGGTATCGGTGACAGAATTCACAAGATTTTCGATTCACTGCGTTAACGCCGTGGTATCGTTATAAAAAATAAACTGTTTTTGGCGAAGACTCAATACCTAACAATTTTTTGGATTGCATCTTAAAACAAAATGCAGTATTTTGTTCTTAAACATACAGTATGTTGGATAGTGCTGCGAAGATAAGTAAAGTACCCTTCGGATCAAACTGATCATATGGCTGGTGAAGCAGCGTTCACCAGTTTCTGTGGCCACTGCATACAAGGGGATGTGTTGCCAGCACAATGCCCAGCCGCCTTTAATTCACCCCAATTAAAGTCAGCCACCCATCAGAGCTGGGTAGACTCAGGGACACCCTCAAGTCCTGGGAAAAAAATCCTAGCCTCCACCAGGATTCGAAAACATAACCTTCGGATCGCCAGTCGAACGCGCTGCCGCTTGTCCACCGTGTTGTATCGTAGGCCTACTACCGAAGATATCTGGTTCAAATCCCAGTGAATGCTAAGCATATTTGCACCCGGCTTGCCAGTCATTGACAGAATTAGCTGTCCACCCCATTTTCTATTGACCCTTTTGGGGGAAATAACCCACACAAGACTTTACATTAGAGTTTATATCAATGTCAATTCGGGACGAGTTATCCCAAATTTTCCATAATATAAATGGCGAATTCAAACCTCGTGAAAAACGGTAAATTTTTTTCTGACTGTCTTCAGGCAGTCCATGAGCACGTGGAGATGAACTGACCTCAATTGAATTTTGGTCGGCAACTTTTTGATACCAATGTGCCAAAGAGTGATTTATAATTCATTAAGCGTGCCAACAGACTAAAAGTCAACCTGCTGAAGCAGTAAATTTATTGTAGAAGAGACATATTGGGCCTCTTCCGGGTGCCATTGAAAATCCTTGGGTGTGCCAAGTCTGGAAACCGTGCCATAAGTTGCCGACCCCTGGTATAGAATATAGACAGCTGTTTCCATGGAGACTAAAGCGGTTCAACTTACGACTAAATAAAGTGTAATTATAAGTAATGAGTTCACAATTTCTAAATGCTGATTCTGCAAAATAAAAGTTTCGCAGATATTTAAACTACGGTGTCTTCGTTTTACCCGGAGTCGATGCTGCCCGGACAGCCCGCGTTCATCGAAAATGCAATGGGCTATCGGCGTACGTCTGATGGTATCGATACAGAGTTTATGAAACTGCCATATGTAGCTTGGGGTAGCTGCTGGTCTGTCTAAATGCCGAAAGATAATACAAACACAAAAAAGGGGAGGGAAATGAGGGTGTAGGCAATGATGGTGATGGTGATGATGGGCGAGGGCGGGTGTGTATCTTTATATCTCCTTCCTCCCTACAGTCTTCCTCTCTCTCTCTCTCCTTCTGTGCGATTCCATCTCATCCCTTCTGACACATTTGTAAACACATAGGTATCGTGCGGGTATTATTCAAACAACTCGATATTTTGCCTTTATGATTTTTTCGGGAACGGTCTGTACAGGGGTGGAATTTGGTGGTGCAGAGAAGGGAGGGGGGGGGGGTCGAAGGGTGGTGCTCGACTAGTTTGTGGGGAGGGGGGCACAATGTGGAGAGGGCAATGGATTGGTTCCAAATCCACTATTGGGGGCCTTTAGGGAGGGTTGTGTGTGTGTGTGTTTAAATTACACTAATTATATCATAACTCTTTTAATCATGTAAAGACTCAACACACAATGTCGTAATATAGTGAGAGGGGAAAGGGCGAATACTGTGTTTAAAACACAAAACACAAACATGAAAGGCTGGTGTATTGTGTATGTGTTTCTAATTCTGTGTTTGCTTATGTTTATGTTGACATATACGTATGGGGTTTTGTGTGTGCATACATATATGTTTTATGTTTAAGTGTGTGTGTTGTGGCGTATGCTGTTTTAATGTGTATATGTTTGTGCAGGTGTGTACATGTGTGTGTGTGTGTAGTTGTGCAAGTTTTGAGCATGATGCGTGTATCTTTGTATGTCTGTGTATTTATGTTTTGTTGGAGTATGCATTTGCGTTCAATCGTAAATGTGTGTATGTATATATATATATATATATATATATATATATATATATATATATATGTGTGTAGTGTATAAATCTGTATTCGTATTTATATTCGTATGCATGTGTCTTTTTTTATGTTTTGCGCATGCTCGTGTGTGAGTGTGTATATGATTGTGTCATGTATGCACCTGTATGTTTGTGTGCACTTAAGATTAACACACAGTGCACATTCACCCACTGCTGACACACTAACACATCACAGATAGTCAATGTGTAAGACAGATCATTAGTAATGTTGTCGACATCAGTGAGTAGCCTATGTCAGTGAGTAAGTATCCATGTCCGACCAAGCCGAATCTGTCGTGTTAGTATACGAGGGGATTGTGCGGCCAGCACAATATCCAGGCGCCTTACTTATCCACAAGCACCGTCAGGTGCCTTACCTACCCATCAGAGCTGGGTAGACTTAGGGGAACCCTCCATACCTGTGAACAAATGATAGTCTTCACCAGGATTCGAACTCGTGACTTTCGACACGCCAGCACAGGGAGTGCGCTGCCGCTAGGCCACCATATCCCCCTCATCGCACGTGAACTATGTTCGGCAGTATGGGAAGATAAAGGGAAAGAACAATTTGTAAAAAAATTGCTCTATAGGTCAGTAGGACGTCATTTATGAATGGCCCCTTTAATAGGACGTCATTTATGAATGGCCCCTTTAATAGGACGTCATTTATGAATGGCCTCTTTAATATCGTATTCAATTTACACTTAATAAATCTCTGCGTCGATGCTTTTAATTACTGCCATAAATCTATTGAATAGAAAACCATTATTTTCTTTTGTTTAAAAATAAATGAATAAGTACAATATGTAGTATTAAGGTTGTAAATAATAATAATAATGGCTCCTTCTGTCTCGAGAGACAATTGATACGTCCCTGTTCAACTTCGACTGGATGTGTAGCCGGCCTCCGAGGCGCGTACCTGGGACTCGGGTAAAGAGATCATGGGTTGCCCATGCGTCATAATCCTCTCGGCCTAATCATTGGAATGCTAGGCATTACATTTGGCATTGGCTCGGCTGCCGGATGGAAGACCATAGTTAATAATCCAAACTCCTGATTTTTCCTCTAGGTTTACTCCTGAAGCCTATTTGTTTTCCGCTAGGCAGCGGTATTAAGGATGTAAAAGTAAGCAAGTAAAGGACCCGTTAGACCAAATTGATCATAGGACCGGTGAAGCAGCGTTCATCGGCTTACTAGGGGATGTGTGTCCAGCACAATGCCCACCCACCTTTACTTGACCCCAACTAATGCTCCATCAGAGCCGGGTTGACTCAGGGTCGCCCTCCAGTCCCGGTAACAAAAACCTTCACCAGAGTTCGAACCCAGGACCTTCGGTACGCCAGTCGAACGCGCTGCCTGCTGGACCACCGTGCCCATCTCTCTATATTTATATTACAAAGATATTACAAGATATTATTCATAGGCGTGGTCTTTCATGTTGACTTATAGTTAGTTATAGCAGCGACAGAGACAGGGAGAGTATAGGCCAAGAAACTAACTTTTCATCAACCAAGTTTTGATTCTATGGGGGGGGGGGGGGGGGGGGGGAGATAACCCTGTCAGTTAATCTAAAACTATCATCCAAGGGTCTTACACACAGAGTGTTCTCTTCTCCTCTGTCGGTAGAGGGCGCCCACAGTTAGGAGTCGTGGGTGGGGGGGGGGGGGGGTGAGGGCAGAGAGAAACTAAGGCGATGGTAGTGGCTTTTGAAAACGCAAACTCAGTTAAAATCGTCAGATACCGGGATAATATTATGACAACAGGGACGAACTGTTCTGCTCTTTTTTAAATTATTGTTTTCTAAAGCTTGATTATCTGCCGCCATCTTTAATCTCTTTCAATATTTGTAAGCAGACGTGAACAACGGGGGGTTCCCCACTGTTTTGATTAGTTGTTGAAGCTCGGCGCGCCTTCACCTTGAAAATGGTTAAATATAGTCTAGATCGGCAACCTATGGCAGGCCTGCCAGACCTGGCACGCAGAACAATATCCTATTGCACGCAAAAGTGAATTCAAGTTTCCTCTGTAAGAAATTAAGTGCTAATCAGGATTAGCCTACATTTAGGCTGCTGGCACGCTGAATGAATTAGCAATCATACTTTAGCACACTATTGTGAAAAGGTTGCTGATCCCTGGTGTAGATATGAGTACTTTTGGTATAGACCTAGGCCTTCTGGTAAGCTACATATAGTGTGTATCAGTAGGCTAAAAGGAGTGTTAATTCAACAAGAGCGTTATTCTAAGTTCGGATCAACGGGTCGCCATTTTTTTTAGCGAATTTAATTTTAATATAAAGGTTTTAATGCCGTTCCCACTGATCACGCAATACGGCGAACATAATTAAGGAATTTGTAGAAAGATAGAAATTGCTCTAGACTGTAACATTTTGGGGTAGGAAATTTAAATTAGACAATAAATTGTTGGTGTAATAGTTTTTTATTTGCCAAAAATTCCCCCCGCCCCCCTCCCTTTTTTTTCCTTGGCCGATTTCTCTATTATTGTGAATTATTGTCTGTTTGAACACTTGTAAATTTGACTCACATTAAATAATCTTTTTAATCTTTTCTATGGAAAATACTAAATACTATTATTTTTTCTTTGGCTTGTAATTCATTTTAAAACACGCTATAGCTGTTGTTTTTTGTGGCCTTTTTTTGGCTTTTTTTTTCTCCCGCTGTTTTTTTTTTCCGATAAAACCTGGCAGCTCTGACGGCGCAGACGAATAAAGTAGGTCAATGCGACACACCTGTGTCGACCCATTGTGACAAGGTCGGTCGGCATGACTGACATGTGTAAGATCACTCGTTTGAATATCTCCGCTCTGTGTTTTTGTTAAGTGTGTACTTCCTGCATGCAGCTCATATTATCTGCAGTTGTAACTGCGTCGGATAACTGGACAATCTATTCAACACATCAACCCTAGGGATACCATTTTGTTATTGGTGTTGATTGTTGTTTTTGTTTATAACAAGGTTGGTGATGTTTATATCATGTTTTCGTTACCTGTTAAACAGCAGTTTATTAATTGAATTTTTAAAGTAGTATTTTACGATGAAATTACTTCATTCATGCTTTTTGTTATTCAATATTCAATACAAATTCCAACAATTAGGCCTATGTGATATGTGTGTTATTAAAGCTGTAGTGTATGCCTACTTTAGTGTAGTTAAACAGGAGACAACAGACAATTAATTACTAAAATTATTTCATTAAATTATTATTATTAATTTTTTTTTCATCAAGATTCTTTACTTGATATAGATCTATCTTTAACTTTAATAATCTTTTCCCTGTGTGATTTTCATTCTGTCTTCGCTGTCTTGCCTTGCGCCTGGTATAATATGTTGTCTAAAATCTTTAACTATGTTAGGCCTACGCAAAAAGATTTATATAAGCAGTGGGCCTTATTGTTATAGTATAGTTATACTACATAGTGGTTATATCTTATCTTATGCATTACAGACGCTCCTTCTATAAAGAAGAGTATTGCGTCCTACGCTCATCCGTGGTCCGAGTCTAGTCTTGCATTTTTATTTAATGTTTTAAATGATGTTAAGTTACTGGTTTTCCTGGTTTGTTCAGGCAACCCATTCCATGCCCGAATGCCACTCTGGAAGAAAGAGTACTTGTATACATTTGTTCTCGCATAAGCAAGGAAAGTGTTTATATTATTGACATAATCAAAATAAAATTGATCAATTACAATCTTAATAAATTGGTGGCTACATATGTAGGCCTAATATTTGCTATTTGCTTACAATTTAATTCATTAATGCGACCCAATGTATTTCTATTGGAAATTTAGCCTTTTCTTTGTGAATAGATCTAGTAAATTTTTGTTTATTCGCGAGTTTTTTTCTAGTTCTATGAATGAAAACACGTAGACAACACGGACCATTGACTTTGATCATGGGCCATGCCGGTCATGGGGATTTATTAGAATAAAAAAAAGACCAGACCCCACAATCACAATTTCTTTGTGTTCCCTAGTAGACTCCCTACTGCTCTATCTGTATAAAAAAAAAACAACCTTAGGCCTACTAGATCAAGGCCTAAACTAAATTATGACAAAACAAATAATTTCCCTATATAAAAAATAAACCATATTGTACCTATATAAAATAAACTATATTGTCCCCTGTATACAAATAAACCATATTGTCTCCTGTATAAAAAGGCTCGGTTGATATTTCCCTGAGCTAGTCATCACTGGCAGAGAAAGTCAATGTCACCTTAAACCCTTCTTACTAACGGTCTGAGGCTTGACCACTTGGAGATGTATGCAAGAACGGGGAGAAACTGTGGTACATGAAAGGTCCGAGGGCATGCCCATTGTATGGGCCCACCCACATCTAGACCATTATTTCCACTCACAACTAGACCATTGTATGGACCCACCCACATCTAGACCATTAGGTCCACTCACAATTAGACCATTGTATGGGCCCACTCACATCTAGACCATTAGGTCCACTCACAACTAGACCCTTGTATGGACCCACCCACATCTAGATCATTTGGTCCACTCACAACTAGACCATTGTATGGGCCCACCCACATCTAGACCATTATTTCCACTCACAACTAGACCATTGTATGGACCCACCCACATCTAGACCATTAGGTCCACTCACAATTAGACCATTGTATGGGCCCACTCACATCTAGACCATTAGGTCCACTCACAACTAGAC
Source organism: Anisus vortex (assembly GCA_949126835.1). Classification (NCBI taxonomy): domain Eukaryota; kingdom Metazoa; phylum Mollusca; class Gastropoda; family Planorbidae; genus Anisus; species Anisus vortex. Next base: position 48,467,126 of record OX421495.1, on the reverse strand, counting down.
CATTGTATGGGCCCACCCACATCTAGACCATTACGTTCACTCACAAATAGACCCTTGTATGGGCCCACCCACAACTAGACCATTTGGTCCACTCACAACTAGACCATTGTATGGGTCCACTCACAACTAGACCATTGTATGGGCCCACCCACATCTAGACCATTATTTCCACTCACAACTAGACCATTGTATGGACCCAACCACATCTAGACCATTAGGTCCACTCACAATTAGACCATTGTATGGGCCCACCCACATCTAGACCATTAGGTCCACTCACAACTAGACCATTGTATGGGCCCACCCACATCTAGACCATTACGTTCACTCACAAATAGACCCTTGTATGGGCCCACCCACATCTAGACCATTTGGTCCACTCACAACTAGACCATTTGGTCCACTCACAACTAGACCATTGTATGGGCCCACTCACAAATAGACCATTGTATGGGCCCACCCACATCTAGACCATTAGGTCCACACTCACAACTAGACCCTTGTATGGACCCACCCACATCTAGACCATTTGGTCCACTCACAACTAGACCATTGTATGAATGGGCCCACCCACATCTAGACCATTATTTCCACTCACAACTAGACCATTGTATGGACCCACCCACATCTAGACCATTAGGTCCACTCACAATTAGACCATTGTATGGGCCCACCCACATCTAGACCATTAGGTCCACTCACAATTAGACCATTGTATGGGCCCACCCACATCTAGATCATTAGGTCCACTCACAACTAGACCATTGTATGGACCAACCCACATCTAGACCATTTGGTCCACTCACAACTAGACCATTGTATGGACCCACCCACATCTAGACCATTAAGTCCACTCACAACTAGACCATTGTATGGACCCACCCACATCTAGACCATTAGGTCCACTCACAACTAGACCATTGTATGGGCCCACCCACATCTAGACCATTAGGTCCACTCACAACTAGACCATCGCTCAACTGTTTTAGAAACGAGCATACAAGACTCCCAAATATAATTTGCTTAAACTTTCGCCTAGTTGTTTACTTAAGACTAGACTCGTGCGACCCACAAGTTAGTTACATCTTGCCGTGTGATATCCTTACAGCGTATCACTCCTGTCGCAAAGGGTTACAGCTAGAAAAAGACCCCCCCCCCCTCCATGATATCCCCCCTATCCAAGTCTGCCACTGGGCTAGTTTTTCTGCTCGTGATAACACTCACCATTTAACACCCCCACCCCGATTTTTTATCACATCAGAGATGACAACAGATAAAAGAGAAACTGAAGGGAAACTATTTACACCCTGAAAAGGTCATCTGTTGTGTCATTCGCAGATATAACCAAAAAAAAATGACAGGATGTTCTCACATGTACTTTCACTCCGCTGACAGGGACCTGTCTTGTGCCGGCATGGTTATTTACGTAACTGGGACCCTCTTGTCTCCACCCACCCCCACCTCTCAACTCCCACACCGTCCTCTTTTTTGAACTTCCTGTCAACTTAGCAGATTTTATAATCTCAAAATTCCGTATAATAGAAATACAGCGATATTTTGTGTGTTTGTGTATTATTAAGTTCGTAATTGTCCAACTGTAAAAAAATGGTGCCCCAACGACCCTCACCCGGGTTATGGTATAGGCGAAGGTGATGTTAATTTCGTAGCATAGGTTAATTAAAAAGTTATCATAATGTATCGTTCTGTTGAGACAGCAGGACGTGCTATTTAAAGTTTCCATTTTATCATGAAATGTGTATGGTAAAAAAACACACAAAAAAACTAACCTTATTAGTAGTGAGAAATGGAAAGTATTTTCTATAAATAGAATATCTGGATGGGGTACAGCTGGATGTCAACTGTTCATCCAAAAAAAAAGTTTAAGATTAGATTTTGGGGAAAGTTTTTATGGTTGTCAGGGGTCATCGTCTGCTGGTTTCCACCGAGGTGGCGCCATTGGCTGCATGACCTTGTGGGTAACTTTTACTCTGGATGTATTTTATATAATATATGGCAGTGATACATCGGATGTGCAATACGAGACAATAATATCGTGATGGGCGGGAACCAAAAAAAAAAAAAGAATAATCCATAAACATCGGGATTTTAAAGCGAAATTTGGGCATAAAGTAAAAATTTGAAAACATGAAATTTTCTCGACTGTTCTTTTCTTAGGCTATGTGGATGTAGATTTGAAAAGTGAACTTAAATTACGTCTGCAAGATGTGCCATTTTTTTTCCACATAAATTAAACAGATGCTGTACAATTTACTTTCATATTATGCCAAAGCTGAAGATTTATTTGGAATGATCGCATCTTTTCAGACAAATTTTTAAAACATTGTCCTTGCAGTGATAAATTTAAACTCATTCAAGTTGGCAAAGATGTCAACCAAGCACGTTATTTTCTGCAGTTCACTTTTATCGATTCGGACTGCAGTCATGCTTTCTTATTAAAAAACAGCAACTTTTGAGTTCACCACGAAGCTGGCTCAAAAACGCGTTTTTTTTTTAAGTTTTTACTCTCGACAACTACCTCACCCTAATGTCAAATAGAGCATTGTTCGGGCCCATCCAAATCGTTGCAGTTCAAAGTGCTTGCCTTTACTAAATGGATACAGCTTAGGATGCGTTCAATTTACATCTCATGGCCACGTCTTCATTGCTAATATAACACGTTGAATCATACAGTTATTTCCAATTACCTTTTGGTGACTCATTGAGTACCAAACGTTGAAATCCAAAACGGACAGCCTCTACACTAAATTCCAATATTATTATTATGTTCATGAAGTGTCGTTTCACCGCCAATACTGCTGCTTTCTACACAGTAGCTGCTTTCTACACAGTAGTTGCTTTTTACACAGTAGTTGCTTTCTACACAGTAGCTGCTTTCTACACAGTAGCTGCTTTTTACACAGTAGTTGCTTTCTACACAGTAGCTGCTTTCTACACAGTAGCTGCTTTCTACACAGTAGTTGCTTTCTACACAGTAGCTGCTTTCTACACAGTAGCTGCTTTTTACACAGTAGTTGCTTTCGAAATAGTAGTTGCTTTCTACACAGTAGTTGCTTTCTACACAGTAGCTGCTTTCTACACAGTAGCTGCTTTCTACACAGTAGTTGCTTTCTACACAGTAGCTGCTTTCTACACAGTAGCTGCTTTCTACACAGTAGCTGCTTTTTACACAGTAGTTGCTTTCGAAATAGTAGTTGCTTTCTACACAGTAGCTGCTTTCTACACAGTAGTTGCTTTCTACACAGTAGCTGCTTTCTACACAGTAGCTGCTTTCTACACAGTAGCTGCTTTCTACACAGTAGCTGCTTTCTACACAGTAGTTGCTTTCTACACAGTAGCTGCTTTCTACACAGTAGCTGCTTTCTACACAGTAGCTGCACTCTACTCTCGTTTGACCGGTCAGCATACGCACCTTAGAGCCCAGCTCTGTCACTTGTACCTGTATTTTTACGGGAAGTATGTGTAGGGGTTGGCGCGATGATGTCATCACGTGTATGTGGATGTATCTGCATGTGGACGTGCCCGCCTGTAGTTGGATGAGCGCTGTCTCTCGGTTCCTAAGACCATCGAAAATATGTTTTTCGATAGTCTTAGGCGACCCCCGTGAAATGGTCGATCCTTATAAGTATACATGCCATGACTTCTGTACCCATGGGCCTCTTCCCTGGTTAGGTGTGAAAGACACCAGCACGCTTGCTTCAATAGCACACTGGTGGGCTAAAGCAGGGGTCGGCAACCTAAGGCACGCGTGTCAAACTTGGTAAGCAGAGCGATTTTCAATGGCACGCGAGAGATCTCAAAGAGATGTTTTTTTTTTATTGATAAAAAAACAACATTTTCCGGTTTTGAATTATGAAAACTGACTGTTGATGCCGATGTTTCTGAATGACAGAGCGACACATTTCAGTGCCAAGGACCGCTGGAATGGATTTGGATTGAAACTGGCCATATATGTTGCCGTGAAATCAATTCAAAACATTTAACTGCATGGACATCCTTATATTAAGGCATATATTAAGATAGATAGTTGGGCTTTTTCAAAAGTACATCGATGCGGAGTTTCTAATCAAAGGTAAAGTGGAGGAATATTGGCGATATTCAAATGCGACAAGTTGAAATTTTAAACATTTAAAACATGGGAATTAGAAATGTGCCCATTTGCGAAACAAAATCTGGAAGGAAGCTCCTTCGGAATTCATCTGCTATTCTCAACTGCTAGGCATTCGCTCTTTTACTTTCAGCTTTTGGTTCACCTGTGAAAAGACTTTATCACACATGAAAGCTGTTTTAAGCATACAAACAGGTCACTTACACTGACCGCTCATTATTTGATACAGACTGATTACATTTAAAAGAGATTTATGCTCATCTTCTAAATATAATTCTAAAACAAATTTATTTGTATTATTAATTTGATAAATATAAAAGACTTATTTAAAAGCACTATATTATTGTAATTTCTGTAATTATTAATATTTAAAATATAAACTCCTTAAAATGGACAAACAACTAATGCAGGAAAAGTTTCTTAACAACTGTTTAACGTAAATTATTTCAATCCTCTAATAATTAAATCTTGAATACCATAATTTTGGTTTTACAAAACATAACTTGTGTTGGCATCACTATTGAATCAAATGTGAACACGGTTTTTAATTAAAGGGAGATAATTAACCAGTTTTCTTTGCGCTAATATTTCTAAATGTTTCTTTTTTTTTTCTTAAAACAAAAATGGCTTACAATATAGTCTATAATTTTGAAATGGTTAAACTGTAAAACGTATTTGAAAATTAAATAAATATTATAAGACTAAAGAAAGTATTTGTATATTTTTAAACATTACACTAACTACCCAGTTTATATGATTACTACGTACCTATTTCGCTTAACGATCAATACCTACATCGCATAAAGATATTGAAAACATATTATAGGCATCGCAGTTAAACTGGGATTTATTATTATTAAAATTACCAGGTGTTAGATCCTCATCTTGGCTAATAAGCGATAATGTTAAAACATTAATTACATGATGTCAAAGTTTGGTAATAAAATATTGTATTAGATATATAAATGCAAATAAAAAGGATGATATGCCTAATCATAAGTATTCATAAGCACGTTAATTTTGTATTAAATAAAAAAACGCTTTAACGATTTTCTATATAAATAATCTCTTTTGTTTTTGGCCTTGGTCTTAGTACGGAGTTAAATCAATTGTCCCCAAAAAAAATTTTTTGTTTAAAGTATGATAGTTGATAGAGCAGGTTCACTTTTAGGCTGTTGGCACTCTGAATGATTTAGAAATCCTAGTTTGGCACACTGTTAGCAAAAGGTTGCCGACCCATGGGCTAAAGCATGGGGGACAACCCGTTGTCTCGTCGAGAGGTTCCGAGCCTCGGTGGGGAGGAAGCAAGGTGCGCAGCTTTTCCGCCTCAATCCCGCCCTGGTGCCTGGATGCCCATACCTATAGTATGGGACTTGTGCTACCGGGTGACATTGCAGGTATACGGGCGAGCCACCACGATAATGGTCTGGGGTGAATTCCGCAGTGGAGAAAAGAGGTGTAGTGCATGTGGCTGCGTAGATCGTAACCTATTTTGCAAGTGGGGTGGCTGGGTCGTCCTTTTTTTAAAGGCAATTTTAGTTGTATACAGTGCACATCTTCATTATTAATCTTTAAAAAAAAATATTTCTGTGGTGCGGCATGATGAATATATATTTACTAATAGGTTACGGACGAAAGTCGAAATTCATTACACCGAAACTTTTCGGAAAGTATAATAAATAATATATAGGCCTTTATATATATATATATATATATATAATATAAATACTATAATCTAAATTTCTAAAACCATTATTCTAATTTTTTTTTGTGTTCGGCTGTTTGGTTGGCTTTTGTTTGTTTAGTTGATTTAATACTCTGTGTAATATGGCTGTTCTGTTAATTCTCTTCTTTGTATTGGGCTGTACTGTCGATTCTCTTCTTTGTATTGGGCTGTACTGTTGATTCTCTTCTTTGTATTGGGCTGTACTGTTGATTCTCTTCTTTGTATAGGGCTGTTTTGTAATTATTAATTCAAGCCTTCAAAGTTTGCCAGAATAGTTGATTGAACTCTAAGTATTTGACAAACATTTTCATACTTGACAGTATATTGATCAACTAATTAAAAAATTGTATTCGGGTCGACCATGCATGACGTCACGCACCTAGGGGAGGCAGGGAAGTCAACCATTTTGGGATGATAAGTGATAAAAAAAGGTGGTGGGGGGGGTTAAACAATGTGACGTTACATTTTTAAAAAAGCTTTGTGACGTCTTTGTGTCGATTGAATGAGGGCGATGGGAGAAAATACAAATTTGCTAAAATCGCGTGACGTCATTTATGGGCGACCCTTACAGTGGCTAAGTTTTGCGGTACAACTTAAGACCTGCTACCGCAGTGTTAAAAAAGAATAATTGATTACCCTTTGCTTGATGAATGATTTAAGTTGGATAAAGTGCAGAGTTAAAGTGTAAACATATTATACATGTCAATCATATAATGCAATTAGTTGTAAGTGTGGGTGAGGGTAGGTTTGTTGATTTGGGGCGTTGTCTTAGTCGGTAGGCCTACCATCAGATCTTGACATCGCATTGACATGAAAATAATCGTAAGTTATGGGTGCAGGTATAATCCCTTAACCCTTCCCGTACCGACCTACTTCTATCTATGCTGCCTTCAGTTCCGCTATATACGCGCCCGGGACTGTAAGGGTTAAAAACAAACAAACAAAAAACATTTCTATCTACAGCGCACGCTATATCACACAAAATACACACACATATACACACACAAATACACACACATATACACACCCATGGAACGCAGCCCTTCAAAAAAACTGTGGGCTTGTGGTGGGCTCACGTTGCGGCTAGTCCAGACTGGGCATCGGATTGCGGGCCTCAAAATACCCACATGGGTTGTGGGACCGTCCTTGGGACTTCAGAACTGTGTGCTGCTTTCTGGACTCACTCGACACAATCCCAGCAGCTTGGCGAATTGGACAAAAAAACATGTTAATTAATATACTGCGTTTTTTTTTTCCTAATTACTTTAATACTTTCATCTTTAATAAGGTCGGAAGCTGAAGCCAAGTGAAATGGATGAAAATAAACACAGACTTTGTGGGGACAAAACACAGCTATGGGGCCGTCCATAAATTACGTCACACGATTTTGACTGATTTTTTTTAACCCAAACTTGGAAGGAATAATTGATTCCTGCGATTCCTGCTTGTATGTTGAGGAATGGCTGCGCAGCATGACTAACGAAGCAAAGCACATATGACATTTTTTGCAAATCCTATCGCTAAGCACAGATTGTATTGACGGACAGTATAAATCGTATGGAATCAAAAGGTAAGGATTTGATGACCGAGGAAGAATATCACCCACTTTCAGACTTTGACCTCAAACAAAGATGGAACTTATGCGACTCTCCATCTGTTGCCCGTTCTGGAATTTTCAGACCTCCGTCTGATTGAAAAACTGGTAAAGGAGGTGGAAAAAATATCTAGGGCGTCTTTACCACTTATTCTTAGCATGCAGAATTCAGACGCGTTCGCGATGCGATCATCATTTGAAAATAGCTAAGAAACGATGCGATCATAAATTCAATTTACAATGCTTATTAATAGTAACTAGTAACCCGTGGACACATTGTGTCCATATCCAGTGCCCTCACATGCCGGGGGCAGAGGGGGCATATGCCCGGGGGCGACACTTCTAGGGGAGGCAAATATAGTCTAGATAAAGCTCTAAGCAAAGCAGTTACAGTATGCAAGGGGGCGTCGATGAAACTTTTGTCCTGGGGCGCTACATAGGCGTATGTGGGCTTTGTCCATACAAAACATATATAAATTACAAGAATAATAGCGAGATCAACAATAGAGAGAGAAAAAAAAGTAGCCTACAGTATAAACCAACTATGCAAACAAAACAACAGATTGCGCAGCAATACAAAAGAAAAATTCGGGAAAACCCAAAGTTGCCTGTTCAACACTCTCAGTGAAAGCAGAATGAAAGGGAAACTACTATCTTTTACGGCGAGGAGCAATTTTTTTGTAAATTACAGTTTTCATGTGTGCATAAATGGCATACATTTATTTATATGAAATCAACAAAGTCAGCATCATACGTAATAAATTAAATTTTTCTATTCCGGAAAGTTGCGAGTAAATGTCCATTTTTGGTTGTCCCGATCGATCAAACAGCATGGGAGTCTAAAGCGCCATATATAATATGTAGGCCTATATTCTTTTCATGTGACGTCAGATATCTTAGACCCCCCCCCCCTCGTCACACATCGTCACAAATGCGTGACCCCCCTCCCCCCTAATCGTGTGACCTAATTTATGGACGGCCCCTATCTACGACCCAGTAGATTTGCTAAACCGTCCCTAATTTCACGGGAAAAGTGACATTTAGCGGATAATTCTCTTTTTGCTATTTCGTTATCCCCCCCACCCACCCACAAATTTCTCGTCCGTTAATAAGCCATCAGCACTATGGTAGGCCTATATTGGATTGGAATAGATGATAATATACAGCTTAACCCTTACAGTCCCGGGCGCGTATATAGCGGGACTGAAGATAGCATAGATAGAAAGTAGGTCGGTACAGGAAGGGTTAACAAATCTCCCGATACGATACCGTACGTCTGCACTAAACATGAGACTGGTAGCCTATTTGTGTCCGCCTTGTGCATTAATCCTTAAGTAAGCAATAATCATCCGTGACTTTGAGGGGAGATAAACGTCAGACTTAATGCTCATAAAACTAAATGAGTTGCTTCACTTTGTTCGTGTGCGTCAGTAAGCGTGTCCATAATGGCAGGATTTATCTGGGTTCGTTCAGCTTTTTATACCAATATGTTTTTATGTAAGAAACTAAAGTTTAAAGGTCATTGTAACACAACACGTGATGTTAAAAAGCCTCCACCGGAAGCGACGTCAGTTTTAGCGCAATAACTTAAGTAATGCTGCTAAATGGCTTTCCTTCGCGATATTCATGCGTTCTGAGTCTTTGGGTCGGACAGACTGAATCAGACGCCACAATGGGCCGTATTGCTGCTGAGAGTTAACACCCTTGCCCCTTTTACAAGTCAATCTTTTATGACTGACTTGCAATTTACAAGTCAGTCATTAAAGATTGACTTGTATAAGGGGCAAGGGTGTTAACTCTCAGCAGCAATACGGCTTATGATAACCTGTTTGTTTATGTAATTGAGTGTGTTAGAAAGAGAGAGATGGTTGGAAATATTATAATGTTGCAAGTAATTTGGTCCACCAATGTAGAATGGTTAACGTAGCTCTGTGGTCTTAAATTTCAATTGGGTAGCCTTGCAATTGTATGTTTATTTTTGCGTTCGTATATTGCTGAGAGTTGAAATTCGTTCATGTGCGTTTTGTTTGTCCTTTTTTACATTACGATTTTTATCCTGCCACCGTTCAGAATGGCCGTCCATTCTAAACTTTTGCCCGCTGGACAATCTTTGCGACGTGGGGATTAAAATTCTGGCCATAATTTTATCTTGGTCAGTAGTGTAGGCCTACTATGCCTGGGGCATGTTTGTTTTTTAATCGGCAGTTGTTCCCGTGGATAGTTAAAAGTGACTGACGACGCTGTGATGGCCACACAATCAAACTGATTGTCATAGCCAAGTCTTTTTGAGCTTGTACTTCACTCGCCGGTTTTGAAGTTAGACTTGTTTAACTATGTTTTCTCGTATGTGGCAAAGGTCCTGGGTTCGAATCCTGGTGAAGTCTAGGACTTGCACACGGGTCTGGAGGTATCCCTGAATACACTCAGCTCTGATGGGTACGGTACCTGACATAAAGAAGCTGGGGTAGGGTAAAGGTGGCTTAAATTGGCATTGTGCTGGCCACAAAATCCCCTAGTATGCCCGTGACCACAGAAGCTGGCAAACTTTGCTTCGCCAGCCCCATGAGCCATTTGGTCCAACGGGATACTTTACTTTTACCTTGAATGTTTTCTCACTGACTTTATTTTTGTTTACCCATCCCCAGGTTCTCAAACTCCTGACTCTGGTAGCCAGAATGCCCAGTGGAGCTGACCAGCACAAGTACGTTGCCCTGTTCTCACTGACAGGATGGCTCTCCTAGGTAACATGAAGTTCCGGCACCGCCTGGCGGCAGTGGCCGTCTTCATCCTGTTCTCCGTGGTCATCTATGTGAACCTACCTGCAGAGGTGGCCCAGCTGGAGCTTCAGAACCAGCACAAGCGGATGCTGTTAGGGAGGAGTTTCGGGTCCCAGTTCAAGGTGAGAAGAGCTGTCCAATCAGAAGTGCCTGATTGATTTGTCTTGTGCATGGTGCTTGAGTGTCCTGATATTAAGACACAATATAAGCATGACAGTGGAACTAGTGACTTATTCATTACATTTTTGTCAACATGAATGATCTGATTGGCCACACAATGAAGTTTAGTTGTAACTGATTAGCTGATTGGCCACACAATGAAGTGTAGTTGTAACTGATTAGCTGATTGGCCACATAATAAAGTGTAGGTTGTAACCGATTAGTTGATTGGCCATACAATGAAGTGTAGTTGTAACTGATTAGCTGATTGGCCACATAATGAAGTATAGCTGTAACCGATTAGCTGATTGGCCACATAATGAAGTATAATTTGTAACTGATTAGCTGATTGGCCACATAATAAAGTGTAGGTTGTAACTGATTAGTTGATTGGCCATACAATGAAGTGTAGTTGTAACTGATCAGCCGATTGGCCATATAATTTAATATAAAGAAGTGTAGGTTGTAACTGCAGTCAAGTATAACTGGTTAGTCCATTGGCCACACAATGAATTCAAATCTAGTAATGAAACTGAATATTGTAACCTTTTCTTCTCTTAATCTCTTAACCCATTTCTCCAACAATGGGCCACCATACAATACCTCCGACTGTAATATTGTGAAGTGAAGACTTTCTCCCTGATTGAACCTTACAAAAAAGATGGTTTCTGAACAGACATTCTTGGAATGTTTGCCTTACCAACCAGTATGCCATCGAATCAAATCTCATCATCTGCCAAAAACCTATCCATATCACCCACTCCGTGAAGGGCAGACAAACAACTATCACATGACCTGGTGTAGAACATTGACTACCAACGATCAACTATTCTGTGCAGATTTGTTTCTGTGCCTAAATAAAATTAAAACCACTCAACAGAATAGCTTTGTGTTTACTGCTATTTCTACATAGTTTGTAACCCAAGTTTATACATTTTCTTGCTGTTATTAACTGTTATCATTTGTCCAGATAACCAGTGAAAACGATCCAGAAGTGTGCCGGCTGAGCAGCGGGGTTCATCATGCCAACATATCCACAGTTGACCTCTACTACAACGCCCAGTACAATCTTAAGTCGAATGGTGAGTGGGAGATGCCGGAGCCGCCCACCACTAACAGTAAGTATCTCATATTTCAATTTGGAAAGTATCTCAGGAACTTTACAGTTAACTGAGTGCAAAATATTATAAAAAAATTGCTGTTTTTCAAAAAAAAAAATTCTATTTCTACATGTTAATAACTGGCTGTCACTGGAGTCATTTTTTAAAATGTAGAGTTTACAAATAGCTGATTGGGTTGTTTTTTTTCCTTAAAATTTAACAAATGCCTGAATGTTAACTACCGGTATACAGAGAAAGAATCAAATTTTACAGGGTTAAAATGAAATAGTGAATTCAGAATGTATTGTATTTCCATAGAAAAAGTCAGCAACCCTCGTAGGCTGAACGTTGTGTTGGTGCCCCACTCCCATAATGACCCCGGCTGGCTGAAAACGGTCAACGAGTACTTCGCAGACCAGACCCGCAACATATTGAACAACATGGTGAACAAGCTGACCCAGTACCCGAAGATGACGTTCATCTGGACAGAGACTGTCTACTTCTCGATGTGGTGGAATGAGCTGGACGATGCTGTCAAAGTAAAACGCTTAATTGTCAACTTACTTATACCCCCACCCCCCTATTATGCACCCTGTACCCTGTACATTTTTGAGACCCTTCTCCCCCAAGCAAGCATTGAAATCTATTATAATATATATTCAATGTTTTAACAAGTGCAGGTGTAACAGGTGTATCAACAGTTCTTGTAACCTGTTGCCTGCCCAAGAGAAAGTAATTATGTTAAAATAGAATATGTGTTATCTTAACCATTCTTCTGCCTGAGCAGTTGTTGTTTTTTAAATGGTTTTATCGATTGTATAATTGTATATAAGTTTGTGCATACATAGGCAGTCTAGACACCTCCCCATACACAAAATCTCCTCAATCCAACTATAACCTCATATGTACGTAAGGTATGAATGGCCCCTTAAGTATAAAATGTAACTTGTTTGACATGAATTTAATTGTGTGTTCAAAATAACCTTAATCATCATTCTTAGAAATCTTCCTTATAGAATGTTTTCAAACAAAGTCAAACAACCTGATGCTAGCTAGAAATTTAATTTTTTATTTTCAGATTCATGTTCGTCGGCTCATCAGAAGGGGTCAGCTAGAGATAACACTAGGAGGCTGGGTCATGCCAGACGAGGCCAGCACACATTACGTCTCCGTCATTGACCAGCTGATCGAAGGCCACCAGTGGCTCTGGGAAAACCTGGGAGTCCGCCCGGAGAACAGCTGGTCCATTGACCCATTTGGCTACTCGGCCACCATGCCTTATCTCTGGCAGAGTGCGGGTATGTCCAACATGGTCATTCAGAGGGTTCACCAGGCTATCAAGTCCGAGCTGGCCCAGACGAAGTCCCTGGAGTTCAACTGGCGCCAGATGTGGGACGCCAAGGGCAGCACAGACATCTTCTGCCACATCATGCCGTACATGCTTTACAGCATCAAGTACACGTGCGGCCCGAGCCCATTCGCCTGCCTCAACTTTGACTTTCGGCACATTCCAGGGGATTTCTCGGAAAGCCGAGCCAGGGAAATTACCAACGAGACACTTCACGAAAGTGCAGAGCTGCTCTACACCCAGTATCGCTCAAAATCTTTCTACTACAAGTACAACACGATCCTTGTTCCCATCGGAGATGATTTCCGGTACGATAAAGAAGAGGAGTGGGATCAGCAGTACGAAAACTACGAGAAACTAATTCAGTACATAAACTCCCGTTCCGACTGGAACATCAACATGCAGTGGGGCACTCTGCAGGACTACTTCCAGCTGACCAAACAGGACATGACCAACAGGAAGTTGTCTGGCCTTGCCGAAGAGCTACCGGTGCTCAGTGGAGACTTTTTCCCTTACTCGGACAGGGACTCGGAATACTGGACCGGCTATTATTCCACGCGCCCATTCGATAAATACTTCAGCCGCGACGTCCAGTCCACACTTCAGGCAGCCGATATGCTCAACACATTGAACTACATGTACTATAGAAAATGGAATCTTAAGTACAATGAAATGTTCTTCAGACATTCGTCTTTCTTGCAGACAGCTAGGAGGGCTCTTGGACTTTTCATGCATCACGATGCCATAACCGGCACCGCTAAAGAGTTTGTGGTGGAGGACTATGAGCAGTATCTTCTGAGGGCCTACAACGGCTCACAGGAAGTGCTCAAGCTGACGATCCAGTCTCTTCTGTCTCAAGGCAAAGTGGAGTCGCCGGTAGTGTTCAGGCCTGAGACTGTCAGGACCAACTTCAACACGCTGCCCCAAAAGCAGGCCATCGCTGTGTACGACTACGGAACCACTGTTGCGTTCTTCAATCCCCTTGCCCAGGAGAGGCAGCAGATCATCCATCTGATGGTCAACAGTCAATTCTTGGACGTGCTCTCTTACTCTCATGAGGTCATCCCGAGCCAGGTGAGTCCGGTCTGGGGCAGGGACGAGGATGCTGTGGTTTCGGACAGTGTGTTCGAGCTGACCTTCATGGTTGACATCCAGCCCTTGAGCATCCTGCCCTTTATGCTTTACAAGAAAAACCACAGGACGATGTCTTCGTACTCTTCGACTATCTCCGTGGTCAATACCCAGGAACTGGCCGTAGACGCATTGGTCAACTTCAAGCAGAACAGGCCAGAGCCACACCGAACCGAGCCAATTGTCGTGGACAACAAGGTCATCCAGCTAACCTTTGACCCTAAAACAGGGTCTCTATTGCGAGTGCTCGACATGGCCACCAAGAACATCACTGAGCTAAATTTGAGCTTTCAGTTCTACAAGTCCCAGGGGAGTGGCGCCTACTTATTTCACCCCAGCGGCCAGCCAACTGTTCTGTTCCCCAACATTCCAGTGATTCGAGTGTCAGAAGGTCCGCTGATGACCTATGTTGAGGTGAGCTTTGAGCCCTACATCACCCACCGTGTCACCCTGTACCACCACCCACCCCACCTCACCTCTGCAATCTTCATCGAGAACATTTTGTCCATGACGACGCTGAAAAACAAAGAGGTCATCATGCGGCTCAACACTGACCTGAATAACAAAGACCTCTCTTTCTTCACGGACCAGAATGGATTTCAGTTCATTCGCCGCCGCACAAACCCGGACCAGCGAACGCAGGCCAACTATTTCCCAATGACATCGGCGGTCATGGTAGAGGATGACACGAGGAGGCTGACCTTACTGTCTGCCCAGTCCCACGGGGCAGCTATGCTGGACGTTGGTCAGCTGGAGGTGATGCTGGACAGACAGCTTCTGTACGATGACAATAGGGGGATGGGGGAAGGCGTAAATGACAACAAGCCCACCATCAGCAGATTTGTCATTTTGGTTGAACAGCGGTCATCCCCGGGACCTATATCTGCACACTACGCCAGTCTCTCTCTCCCCGCCCTCTCTGTTAATGACATGCTCCAGGAGCCGCTTCTGGCCTACTACTCCACCATCGACTCCGACGCCTTCTTCCGCAGCATCACCCCTGTGTCCTCCCAGCTCCCGTGCGACCTGAGCCTGGTGAGCCTGCGGAGCCTGGCCACGGGCAACCTGAACTACAACGGCACCAGCGTGATCCTGCACCGGAGAGGCTACGACTGCAGCTTCCCGCACCCAAACCTTCGCTGCCAACCGTCAGAGACAGAGCTGTCGTTTGACAAACTTTTTGAGCAGTTCAGTTATTCCAACATCTATGAGACCACCCTGACGCACACAGTTGCAAAGCGTCCTGTGAAACCCACAGAAAGACTCAAAATTTCTCCCATGGAGCTAATAGCTTTCCATTTAAAGTTTTAGCTTAATTATGTCATTTGTTTTTTTTCTGTGAAGAGTGGGTTTTTTTTTGGTAATTTTCTAACATTCCTTGGATTATCATTATTGTGCATATTGTATAAAAAATTGACTAAATGATAGATGTAATTATTAGTTGGCGAGTCTTGACTAATTGATAGATGTAATTATTAGTTGGCGAGTCTTGACTAAATGATAGATGTAATTATTAGTTGGCGAGTCTTGACTATATGATAGATGTAATTATTAGTTGGCGAGTCTTGACTAAATGATAGATGTAATTATTAGTTGGCGAGTCTTGACTAAATGATAGATGTAATTATTAGTTGGCGAGTCTTGACTAAATGTTAGATGTAATTATTAGTTGGCGAGTCTTGACTAAATCATAAATGTAATTATTAGTTTTGGAGTTATCTGGAGTTCAATAATGAAATCCTTACTAACTAGTACTACTAGTTCAAGTAATGGATTTTTGAGTGGCCAGCTAGTCCCACTCAATTTTGAAATTTTCTAAACCACTGTGTAAACCAATGTTTAGAAATGTATTTATTCTAATTCTAGTTAATTGGTCCAATGAAAAGAAGAGAGGGAGGAGCATGAGCATGTTTGTGGCCTGACTGGATGAAGTGATTGTGTAGTCAGCACCTAGCCAAGCCACTGTTTATAGTTTCAGAACTAGGAAAGAATCATGACTATATAAACTATATTCAAGACTGCTTCTAATAAATCTATTGCTCACCAAATTTTGTTTTTTAACCTTCAGTAATGAAATGATCAATTCCTAGACACCTGGGAATAAAATTTTCCCTCATATATTGTTTGGCACAACAGGTACAGCTCATTATTTTCTTTCCGTGGTCTCGATGTATATAGGCCCAGCAAGGAACATTACAGAGTCTATATGAGTCCAGTAGAAACTTTGAAACTAGCCAAAGATGGTTTATAAAACCAATAATATGTTTTCATCACATGCAATTCATGTTAGGCCAGATTTCTCCCTTGCTTTGAACGGCCACCAGGGTCAGATGCCAGTATTGCTACTGACTTTTAACTTCTAATCATGTCTAAAATTCAACCAATGCAGGCGTAGACTTGATACAATTCAATACTTCAATACAATGTGGTAGCTAGTGAGTGATCCAACTGATTCTAAATATAATTTATTTCCATGTTTTAGTTTTTTTCTCATCTTTTTTTAAAAACATATTATATAATATTATTTCTGCCCATAACTTTTAGAAATTTTTTAAAAAAGCACAAAACTGTTTTGGTTTAATTGTGATTTTTCAACTTTATGGTAACGTAGAAGGCACAGAAGGCACCTGATTATCTCTTTGAATTAAATTGTTTTAAATTTAGGGAATAAAATGTCCCAACATTGAGGTAAATATTGTTTGAGTGGAATCTGCAATGTTACAGTATATCAGCTGGACCAACAGAGTTGAATGCTCAGACATATAGATTTATTTTCTAGGCTTTTGACGTCCTTTTCACCAAGTATCATTAATAGAATTTTACAAGCTATATATATATACTTGATTGTTTTGTTTAACTACTATAGAGCTTAGAGATTTTACTATTCTTATCTGTCATGTTGTATGCAACAGATGCTCATTATATACATAAGATACATTATTTTATTCAAGTTTATGAATTATTTACTATACAAAAAAATTTTTTGGAATGAAATGATTATGTAGCCTAGAGGCTTGCTGGGGAGATAAGAAAGAAAGAATCAAACAGCACTGCAGGGTTTAACATGTCTATATGCCTGCAGTTCTGTATGCCTTCAGTTCTATATGCCTGTAGCTCTATTTGCCTGCAGTTCTATATATGCTTGATATAACTATTGATAAATCTTGGTTCATCTCATAACAGCGAAAATTCAGAAAGAAAAAAACAAACAAAACCAATCATTATCTTTAACTCCTTAAATACAACAGACGTCACATTGACCTCATCATTTACGCACACTTAAATACAGCAGACGTCACACCAATGTCATAAATAAAGAAATGTTTAAAATATACAAAGTCAGCAAATATTTATATTAAAAACCTGCAGTAAAAGGGTTAACAAAATGCAGTAGTTAAAGGGTTAAGAAAACTGCAGTAGTTAAAGGGTTAAGAAAACTGCAGTAGTTAAAGGGTTAAGAACAAACTAAGCAATAATTCTCATGACTTTTTGTTTTTGGGATTGAAACATTTGTTACTGAGTAAAAATAAATTGTAACATTTTTTTTTTACTGCTTTTTGTACAGTATGTCATAATGTTAAGTACAAATTTTGACTGACGACAAATCTAAACACTAGATTGAATGGTCTCCCTTTCATTTGCAGTGATGTGTACATTTAAAAGTTTTGAATTTCTTCATTGTGATGGTGAAAACTAACAAAATGTTCGTGTTCGTGCCTGTTTCTGGATTGCATTGTCTGGGTCTCTGAAAGTGTTTGGTGATGTCAGCTGTGTTCCGAACCTTTATACTTATACTGCCCACCTTTATTCCATTGTTTTTTTTTTGTTTGAATGCTCCTAGATATTGAATTGAATGTAATTTGAAACAATTTTTGTGATTTTTGGGTTGTAAGAAAGGGGAGAGAACTGAGAAAAAAAATATTTCAATAATAAATATAAATAAAAAAATATAAGAAATTTTATTACAGCCTTGTTTTATTTACAAAATTGCATTTTGTATTCTTAATCTTATAATTTAAAATGTGATTGTGACTTTTGCTTACTGGGGTAAGAAAGTATTATTTTCTAGTTTCTTTACGAAACATTAAAATCCTAAATCTTTTTGAACAATCCAAGGGTAACTAATGCTTTCACAGTAAGATTTATTCCCAAATGGCTTTGAAGTATGGAATGAGTGAACTCATCTTGAATACAAAACTATGACCATGGATTATGTGGCTGAGTTGCAGCCCAAATGGCTGGCATACTGAAGGTCATGGGTTCAAATTCTGGTGAAGTGGTGAAGGCTAGGATTTTATTTTAGAGGGTGTGCCTTTAGTCTATCCAGCTCTGATGGATACCTGACTTTCGTTGGGGTAATTTATAAAGGTATGCCGTGGTCACGAACTGGTGAACGCTGCTTCATCGGCCCTACGGTATTACTTTACTGGATTGCTAACTAATGCATCCGTCAATCTTATGACTTATCTTTCATTTGAATCAAAAATTTTTTTTTACATTAAAATCATTAACTTTAACACTTGTAGGTCACCTTAGTACTATCAATTCAAATATATAATTACATTTTGGAGATCCTGATCAGTGGGTTCAATCTAAATATGTCAGCTGATTGGCATGAATTTGTGTCATCAAGTCTACAAAATCTATCAGTTGAGAAAGAATTCAATTTTATTTTAAACATTTGGAAAATATATATCTACCACTTTTAAGCTAGGACTAAATAATCTTGTGTAGGAGCGTCTATAATTGTAAGAATATTACTATACATTTCAGATATTTTTCTTAGGCAAGTCTTAAGCTATTACTGAAAAAAATCTTAAATCTTTTGAGTGACTAAATATAGACATAAAGCTGATGTGAAGACTATATTAGGAGGCATGGTGGCAGTGCGGGAGCGCGTTCGGCTGATGTACCGAAGGTCATGGGTTTGAATCCTGGTGAAGGCTAGGATTTTTTCCCAGGTCTGGAGGGTGTACCTGAGTCTACCCAGCTTTGATGGGTAGGTAAGGATTCAGGATTTGAACTCGCTACTTTCGGTACGCCAGCCTAGAGAGCGCGCTACCACTAAGTCACCATCTTCCCATCGTCGCACGTGAACTATGAGGAGTTCGGCAGTGTGGGAAGATAAAGGGGGAGACAAATTTGTCAAAATTGCTCTATAGATAGGTCGGTGGGACGTCATATATGGATGACCTCCCTTGAAAGACTATATTCAAGTAATTTAACATCAGATGTTCAATTAAGTGTCATGGCCGTCCTGTTTAAAAAACAAAAAAGCAAATGTTCTTCCCAGCAGTCTAATCTGAATTTTCCTTCAGTGGTCTAGTGGCAGATCATAAGATCTGACATTGTGATGGTCTCTGATTCAAATCTATGTGAAATTAAAAACACTAGGATTAAAAACCTCCCAGATCTGATGGCCTTGAGTGTCTGAGCACCCTTTCAAGGACTGGGTCAAGTCAAGGCAGCTGTGAATTGTGCTGGCAACACTATTCCCTTGTGTGATGCAGAAGCTAATAAACCAACCCTTATGCCTTATGTATCAATCCACATGGCCTGAAATGGGAAGTAAAAAAAAATTCTCACATGAATGAGAGGAGGATTGTTGCCAAGGTAACAGCATCCACACTAAGTGGGACTAAGCTAAAACTTAAAGAACCCAAAGTGATTTATTTGTAAATGACCAGCAAAAAAAAACCCCATAAATTATATAAATTGACCTATATACATTGACCTATATACATTGACCTTTATACATTGGCACAGGACGGGGCATGGTGGCTGACCAGCATCGCATTTGACTGGCGTTCAGAAGGCTCTGGGTTTGAATCATGTTGAATGCTAGGATTCCCTCCAGGGACTGGAAGGTGTACCTGAATCTACCCAGCTCTGATGGGTATCTGACATTAGTCGGGGGTAGAGTAAAGGCGGCTGGGCGTTGTGCTGGCCACACAATCCCCTAGTATGTGAACGCTGTGTCACCAGCCCTATGATCTATTTGGTACAAAGGTCACTTCACTTGTACATTGAGCGCTGGGCCCACAAAACACCAATATAAATCTAAAACCATAATAAGCACCACACACTGTTGTAGGACAGACTGAAAGGAATACACCGGGTGAGATCCATTCATCCAAAGTCTCATTCAGTTTATTGAAATAAAAAATATATAATGTAATATATATCGATGATAAGAACGACCACAACATCCACAGAATTATGTGAGTGATGAGCTTGTGTTATTTTTTTTTTAAACAGAATGGAGCAAATGATATGATCAATGTATTTTTTTTCAAAAAGATATCTGGGTGTGTATATATTATATAGACATTTGGCAAAAAAATTATGTACAACACTGACAAATACAACATAGGGCATCAAAAGTTTGTTTCTGTGTTGGTTGTTATCACAATCATAACATTATGGAGAATTGTGGAAAGAGGAATTTGAAAAAAAAAAAAACAAAAAAAAGTATTTCTTTAAAAAATGTGACACTTTCATTGAGTGAATGGTCGTGACATTTAAATATATCTTATACATTACAGACGCTCCTTCTATAGAGAAGATTATTGCGTCCTTATCTTAATTTTCTACACGACAGCTAAAGCAATATTCAAATAAATAATAATTGTTTTTTCGGAAATGTAAGAAAGGAAAGGCTGAAAAAAACAAACAAGCTTAAACTTTCATTCATTCAGAAAAAATACAAAGGCAAAAAAAAACAGGTACAGAATAATGGACCAAAAGACAGAGAGAACCCAAAACAAAAATGTTCAAGTTATTGTCTATTATGATTTTAATTTAAATGTCAAAATTAAAAGCTTCATCTGGTTCATAACACAATATTTTTTTTAATACATTTTTTTAAATAAATTTTTTTGTATTATGCTTTAAAGGTTTAGGGTTCTCCTCGTGAATCAAAAAAAAAACAATGCCTGACAGGAAGTTGCCCAAAAAAAAAAATTTTTAATGGTGTAGATGTGAAACATACTGTAACCTTGATATTGTAATTGTATATATGCCAGGGACACTACAACTTCATGTCTGTATAAAAAAAACTGTCCTCTGGCTAAACCAACAGTTTTAAAAACAGTGGTAGCCAGCTCTGGCATTTGTAAAAAAAAAAAAATTGTTTTTGGCAGGGGCAGGGGCTTTTAAGGGCATAGATTGTTGAGGTTAGTTTTAGTTGGTATAAAAAAAAATTGCAGGTTTTTCCAATGAACAGAAACGATCAGAAAGCACTGGTTTATTATTAGTATTAGCATGGAATTTTGTAAGACATTTGTACAGGGTTCAAACTTTTTTGTTTGTATCTTCCACATAAAACATACATATTCAAAGTTGTCCCTACTGTTCATGTTAAAAATAAAAATGTACAATTATATATATATATGAGCTGTCTTATTGCAACACAATCCATGATTATATAGCACATAAAGAAAAGTAACAAAGAGTACATGAATTATTTCCCCTCTTGATGTAATGAATGAATAAATATAGCGCACAATAAACAAAAAAGCATGATCAATGATCTCCCCTTACTGTAAATGAAATGGCAACAGAGCAAAAGTTACAACCTGCAGGGGAGATGACCCAGCCACTGGCTTGTACACACAGTGCAGGATAATTACCTCCCTTGGATATGAACAACCCTAGTAATCTGGGGGAGAGACTATTGCATTTGATGTGCCAGTTAAACAACAGCAAAAAATACAGCATAAATTAAATTACAATTCATACAGAATAACACAGAGCCTCGTCTAAAAAAAAAACAACAACAACAAAAAACAACAGGCAGTACAAAATGATTTAGTGATTACAAAACCAACCAGTTATACATCCCCCCACATCTTTACCCAAGCGCATAGGACAGGGTCAGCAAACTTATTCATTTACAGAAGTTCCTTCTAGATAGAAGATTATTACGCCCTAGGGCCAATAACTCCTGCAGCATCAGCGTCATTGGTCAGCGTCACAGCTAGAACCCAGGCCGTCTTGTTGACAGCCCGGTGTGCTAACCACAGGACAAGCTGGCCTCACAAACTAACGGTTAACATATAAAAAATTACGGCTTACAGACATAAATTTAGCTGTAAAATAAAATACGACTGAAGGGAGTGGTAAGGCGTAGTGTGGGCAGTAAATAAAGCATTTCTAATTTTGACCTGTTCTGTTCAAGTTTGCGGAGCCCTGAAGCAATAAATTCCCTCTCTGGTAAATGAGCAAAAGTTCACATCCTGTAGGAAAATAAAGAACTTACAAACTCATGGGCACTCTCAGCAGAAACGAGCACACAATAGGCAATTTGCCCAAAATGATTGAAAAGCTTCTACATACTACAAAACAAAGGTGCAAAAATCAAACAAACAAAACATTGCCCTCCGCAAACTGCCCTTCAAAAAATCTTTATTCGATCTGGCAAGTCAAGAATAAATATGATGGACCATTGCATGACTTTGCGTACAACATAAATCCACAAAGCCAAAAACAAACATAAATACTTCACCTTACATATACAAAATAGCCGCTTACAAACAAATGTAAATTATAGCCCAATGTCCGCTGAATCCCCCAAAAGCATCGCAGAAAATCTCACAAACCTCCTTGAAAAAAGTGTCTTAAATTTAACCATCGGTTAAACAACATTTGTGAATATTTCAATTTGCTTGCAAGTTCAAAACTGACTCAAGGTCAAAATGACCACTCTCTAAAGGAAAAGGGACAACTATAATTTAAACACAACGTAGACTCAGGCTAATTATATGAACACAAATAAATATATAAAAAAAATTCGACACAGCGAATACTAAACTTCCACTAGCCTTATCAGCACAGAACAAGTGTGTTTACTTTAACCTACAGGAAAATAAAAAAATTTGTCACCTGATCATCACGGGCTAAGCCCAAACTGAAATAAAAAAAATAATTTTTTATCCTACAGCTTAACAAAAAATTTACTAAGTTTACTAAAAAAAATGTATACAAGTTTGTCGCTCAAAAGTTCAGCCCAACCTGGAAAAAATATCTGGCCTCCGCCACTGCTGACAATCGACTTTCATGACTTGTGTTTATTTTTTTCTTTTAATTCTACATCCACACACACAAAAAATGAAATAAAATCGACCATTAGGTTTGTGATGAAACAAATGCGAAGCCGGTGGAGAAAGAAATAATATAAAATAAGGTCATTCCTCTACATAGGGCAGTGCAGTTGGGGGGGGGGGGGGGGATTCTGAAGCAGGAAACAATCAGGCACTGACAGCAAAGAGAATTGTTCTCTCAACATTTACACCACAGCAGAAATAAATATTCACATTCACTTTCCTACAAAATCCTAAGCAACAAACAAAGTTACACATACTTATTTTTTTTCCTTAACCCTTGAACTACCAAAAGTTGTTTTTTGTTTTGTTTTTGTAATAAAAATATTTGCTGACTGTTTTAATAATTTCTTTACGTTCATGTGAAGTCTTGGAAAGTGTGTGGAACCCACGATGTCATTGTGATATCCTTGGCAATAATTAAAGGGTTGATAAAAAATATTGTTAAACCATTTTTTTTTCTCTTCTATTATTTAAAAAAAGCAAAGCAACTAATTCCAATCCAATATTATGTGATCAGTAAGAACCAATGAAACACAAGACAGGACACCTACATGGAAAGTGAAAACTACATCAGATGGCACATCTCTGTCTAATTGATAGTATACAGATAACAAAAACAAATGAGGAACGGTCCATGTACAGATACGCAACACAAAGACTTAAGTGAGAGTATCTCTCTCTGAAAAGAACATTAAAGACAAAGGAGAACATAAATCTCACAAAGACCTGGAATACTGACATTATTATTTCCCCTGCTGTTAATTTTTCTTTTTACTGCATTCACTGGTTTTTTTATAAGAGTTAAAATAATTTTATGGAACAAAATAAAGAACCACGACTCAGGTTTATTCTTTCCCTATATTTCAAAATACTATTACGACTTCTTTCCGATATACTTGCCAAAGTACAATTATTAAATGGGCAGATAATTAGACAATTTTCAGAGAACAATAATTTTTTTATTTTTTTTAAACAGCGTGGGCAGAATTAATGTGTGGCCTAAATACATATTCTATACACCAACATTTGACTTCAAACCAAAAAATAATTCCAGACATTAAAAAAAGGATTTGTTGTTTTATAAAAATAGAGAAAAGGACCTGTAAAGCCCCAGACCTCACACACACACACAGTCTCCCAGGCAAAGACTCGGCCATACAGAAGCCCACACATATCACACAGTTTTCCATGTACATTATAACACTAACAACAAGCACAACAGATTTCCTTATCTAGAATAGTACACCCTGTAGTACAGTGTCTTCGAACGCCATAACGAGTACGAGTTGTCAAACTTCAAAAGGTACACCCCTTGGCCGGGGTAGGTGTGGCTACCGCAGTACACCTCCTCGTGGCAGTCCCTGCGGTACACTGGAATTATCTCGTCTGTGGGGGGTCGGTTTTCCGCTTTCTTTGAGCCTGGTCCTTTCTCCACATCACCCGCCTTACCTTCTAAGAAAAATACAAATGTGGACATTGTCAAAATCTTTTTGTTCATATCCCGTGTAAGTAACATGTCATTAATAATAAGTTTCTTGCATTAACTAGTTCTTCTGTAGTTTAATATTTTAAAATGTATCGTTAAAGCCCTCATTGTTCTTTGTATTGACCATTAGTTACCCCCTTTTGTGTCCCCAGCTAGTTCACTACCACTGGCCACCACAAAGTCACAACTGGCCACCATTAGGCCATCATGACTGGCCAGTGCTAGGTCACCACAAAAGGGCTAAAACCACTACAGAGTTCTTTCTCTAAAATCATTTTTAAATTCCCAAACTTTACAAATCAATTTATAAAAGTATGTGTGAAATTTCTAAAAAACCTGGCAGCGTTGTATGTAAATAAAATTTGAAATATATCAAAACCATCAAGATCGGACTAGAGCTAAGGAGTAACTTCACTTTTTCAAAATTTTAAATATATTTTTCATGTTATTCTGTCTATTTTAGAGAAATTTACAAACATTCTCAAACTTTCCCAACCTGTATGAACCCTGAAAACCTATGGTGTGCAGCCATGCATCTTCAAAGCTTACAAACTCCTTTTTAGCAAACGGCTACAGCTGCATATCAATTTTTCTTTAAAGCCAAATACCTTAATGTAACAAAACAAGGCATTTAAATGAATCTGTATTTTTATACCAGTTAGAGACTGGCACAGTCTGTGGAACAGAGAAAAATTCAAGGCACCAATTTCTCAGACCTCCATAATAATACTTTCAGCACCACCCAATATACAACTGCAAATCAATTTGTCTTTAATGCCTTATGCCTTTATGAGGTGCAACAGCGTTGCCGCAACGAGGCACTGAAATGAAGCAGTATTTATCTGCCAGCTAGAGACTGGCACAGGCTATTTGACAGAGACAAATTTAAGACACCAACTCCCGGACATCCTTAAGATGTATATTTTCAGTGCCACCTAATATATCCATACTTTTCCCAAACCACTCTTTGAGTTCCCACCCTTCAAGTTCACGACCTGGCCTAGGCCTGACCACTCACTCACCGCCACCTTCAGGCTTGGCTGCTCCTTCCTCCTCCTCATCCTCCTCGTCGCTGGACTCACTGACGTGAACGCTGACCGTGTTGGTCTGAGAGACCGTCCACTCAAAGTACACCCCGAAGCCGATGTCGTAGTGATCCGTGGCAAACTCCCAAAACAGGCAAGTGCCGTCCTCGTGTGTGGGCACCCTGACCTGCACCAATAGTTCAATGAATTTTAAACATCTAGTCTACTCAATTTTTCTTCATCATTTTAATTTTACTTATAATAATTTCATTTACCAGAATTTAATATTTGAATTATTTTTGTTTAAAGTTCAAACAGCATCCAATCAAGCAACTACTTACTATTTCCTATAACCTTGTTAAAATCAAAACTTTAACTAAAAAATCTGTTTAGTTTAACATAATACTTGCACACTGTAAAGTCTTTCATTATCCAGTCCTTCCACCAAAATATTGACCAATGAAATCATTATAAATATATAATATATTAAGGTCCTACAGCTATGATTATATAAATATCAACATGATTTGATTTCTAGATTCAGCTGATCGGGTTCCTCAAATGGAATCTCTACAGAAGTAAACATCCCTAAGGGCGTAACAGTCCCAGTATTTAGTCAAGTGTTACATTTGTTTACATATCTTTCTTTAAAGGAACTCTTCATCTATTTGTCTGTTTTTGCAACAACAACAAAAAAATCAATGTCTGTCTCTCACTAAAAAACAAATGTGTATCTACAGATTGCGTGTGCCATGTAATGTATAAAGGTAATGGTATCAATGAAAAAGTAAATGTGTATCTACACCATATAATGTATCAAGGTAATGGCATAAATGAAAAAACAAATGTGTATCTCCAGATTGCGTGTGCCATGTAATGTATAAAGGTAATGGTATCAATGAAAAAGTAAATGTGTATCTACACCATATAATGTATCAAGGTAATGGCATAAATGAAAAAACAAATGTGTATCTCCAGATTGCGTGTGCCATGTAATGTATAAAGGTAATGGTATCAATGAAAAAGCACCAATAAATCTGCTACGTTGAAAACAATAGTTAAAGCAAAGCAAAAGTAAAGCAAAAGTATTTTAAAAAAAGGAACGTGGGTTTAGAGGGCAACTTGCTACTCTACCACCTTTCAAAAATGTAGCAAAAAAAGATGTTGACATTTATAAAAGATTTTTAGACCATTTCTTAAAATGGAACAATAATACTTTTAATATTATGACATTAATTGAGATCCTTCTGTTTATTTAGATCACTGGAACTTGCAATTTTAGTAAACTTATGTAAAATAAAAATTAAAATAACTACAAGAAAAACACAATAAAAAAAAATGAAAAAACTTACAAAGCATAAGTGTAATTAAAAAAAATTTTTTAAAGGATAATTTCATAAAATAGGGCAATTATGATTTATGTTTTTTTTTCAACAAGAACCAGTGCCAATAAATCAAGCAAAACTAAATGAAAAGCTAAATTTTAAGCACAAGTACAAAGTAAAAGATAAAAAAAAAAAAGAAACTTTCTCTCCACTCACCGTTACCGTTTCCCCAGAGCCTATTTTTATCACCGACTCCTTATCTTTCACCAGCGACTCCTTGAACTCTTTTATATCTTTGCGGGTCCACATGGAAGCCGCGGCCAGCGGAAAGTCTACTGAGACAGACCGCGTCCATTCATCCAGCCGCAGGCGACGGGGGCGCGGTGTGTCGAGGGGCGGGGGAACCATGGCAAGGGTGGTGCGGAGAGATAGAATAGAAGAGAAAAAAAGGAAGAGACGCGGGTGGTAAATAAAACTAAAATGATGATGACACACAGATGACAGGGTGAAACGAATCAATGTAAGCAAACAACAATATGTGTGCCACTGTCACATGAAGAGGTATAATGACCTGGTCAGTTTTACCTGACCAGACCATTACAAAAGACAGTATATCAACAACAACAAAATATCACTTTTTACAATATTATTATAATAGTAAAATCAAGGGCAAAGACAAACAATAACTTTAAAAGACCTAAGGTAAAGACCTAAGGTAACTCTTTATAATTACATTTTTTAAATGTATATAAAGGACGAAACTATTGAGTACAAATAATTTTTTTTTTACATATCCTATCAGTTTAATGTTCAGGGCTGTTCAAGTTTTAACTCATTTGCTACTATTGCGACTGAATGCGGCCTACCCCCTTCCGTACTAATACGCCCAAAAGCGGCGCCACGTGTGTGACTAACCTATTGTCGTTTATTGATTTTTCGCCATGCGTTCTGGTGTTGTTTTTTTACTGCAAGCATGTCTTTTAAAAGGAAGGAACATAGCCTGTTTTGTTAAAAAAAACAGATGTTTTTATTACGATTCGTTTTTAAAGTACGGGTAGTTTACACTGACCTATCATCTTGTAATTTTTTTTTATAGCCTTCGCCTTTAAGTTTTTAGTTGATTAATCAATTGCTCTATACCTCCAAATATAACACATAACAACAGTTCTGATAATAAGGATGCTTCAGATATAGACAGATGAATTTCCATTACAACTCAATTTATGGGCTTTATAATACTTTATCGGACTTTGTCGCTAGGGCTAGTGATAATATTTAGCCAAATCCTAGGGTCTCAACACTCAGCAAATGATTCTACCAATAATTTGATTGACATTTTTTATGCATAAAAGTATACATTTCCAGAAAGCTAAGGGATTTATCAATTTAATGGTGTAATTTTTTTTAACTTTGGGGAATATTTAGATCTAGTTATTAAAAAAAAAATAAAAAAAATAAAAAAAATTGTACGGAGTTCTTTTTCTTTGGACAGTACTTTGAGGGGTGTCTTTGGAAACTAGGTTAGTAGCAAATGAGTTAAACTAACAGCTTTGAAACAAAACTAAAAAATTTGGCAAGAAAAGTAAAATAAAACATTTCCACTAAGCATTATGCTGGTTGCACAATCCTTCTTACAGTTGCAAAAAACTAATGGGCTCCACTCTAGAACAGAAAAGAGCATGGAGTTATATAAAAATTAACTTGACTTATCTTCTATTCCGTTATACAAGTTCCAGCATGAAATTAAAAGCTTTGAGCACCAAACCCATCCAGTTTTTAGTACAAGCTACAAAACATAGACATATATCTGGCCCTACACTTTGTGAAGCACACAACTAACAATGATCACACACACACAACAATCACCACCAAATTTTAGGACCTGCACAAGGAGATATACCAAGCTGACTCCACTACATAGGCAGAACAGAATGTTAAAGAGACTTTTCTTTTAAAAAGAAAAAAAAAGCAGTGTTCACTGCGGCTACTCCTGCAGCTACTCGTCCGGGCTATGTGCAGTACAGAAAACAACATAAACAATATATCAGCCCCAGCCCGGGGCATGATACACACTCATCTTCGCTCTCACCGTGGCAGTGGCCAGGGAACCAATGCGAACGACGTTTTCTTTGGATGACCGCAGGCCATCTTTAAACTCCTTTAGGTCCTTTCTGGTCCACAGGGACGCTGGGACGATTTTAGGCACAGACGTGATGGCCGCTGCGAGAGGTGGGGGGTCAGTTAGTCATTAAATTAAACAGCCTAAATTATTGTCATGAAAAGGTACATGTGTGTGTTCTTTCTTTAAAGTTTGCAAACGTTAATAGAGATAAAATAAGTTTTATATAGCATGAAAACACTACACATAGACTTGGTTTTCAGATGAGGTGGACTTACTCTGCCAGTTAATTTGGAGACATGCTGAATTAAGTCTACAAATAAACTTTTCATCCCTATTTCCAGAAGGAAGAGAGAAATTTTAAATTTAAATCATGTTTCCAAGCCAAGAGTCTTTAGACTAGGGGAGGACGAAGGATCCTGTGACTGTGAGAGGCGTGCAGTTTTTTTTAAGTTTTGGGTCATGAATGCCAAATGCAACAATAGCAAAGCATCACCAGGTCAGAACTCATCTTTGGTGCCCAGCAGAAGTATACCAAAAGAGAACCAATGGTGTCCAGCCAGCCCCTTCCCAACTGTGGCTTGTCCAAAAACAAAAACAAAATAATACTCTTAAGAAGAATTTTCTCTGCACAATGGTACCACTGGGAACATCACACTGAGAACAGGTTTGTATAAGCCTGCAGCCTTTGGTTCAAAACAGCGAACAGCCCAAAAGTCCGGAAATTATTTGGATAGAGTCACCATAAAAGAACAAAAGCTCAACCTCAGAAAAGTTCAGAGGTCACCTAGAAAGTGACGAGCTAGCCAGTCCAGAGTCTATATCAACAAGTGACGATATTGCACACACAAGGACAGGAATGCCTACCTTCTTCATCATCTCCACACGGGGATATCGGGGTCACGCCATCTGGGATCGGGGAGGCCGCTGTCTTGACGTGCTCCAGGACAGTGTTGCTGCCGGTGGAGTCACCATTGGGTGTGCCAGAGCCTTGCTGCTGGAGAAGCTGCTGCTGATACACCTGTTGCATGTACTGCTGGAAATGTTGGTCTTGAAGCTGCTGGATGAGCTCATCTTGCTACACAATGGAACATATACCAATAGACTCTTTTTAGCAAATACAACAAAATTAATATCTTCATGTTTTGTTTCTCCTAAATTTAGACATAAAACAGTAAACATGAGAAACTAGTGATCAACTCTTGAGTCTACCAATCTAAAATGGGTTCCTGGCATTAGTTGGGGAAAAGTAAAGATGGCTGGGCATTGTGTCCTATGGACCCCATGGTGGCTGGGCATTGTGTCCTATGGACCCCATGGTGGCTGGGCATTGTGTCCTATGGACCCCATGGTGGCTGTGCATTGTGTCCTATGGACCCCATGGTGGCTGGGCATTGTGTCCTATGGACCCCATGGTGGCTGGGCATTGTGTCCTATGGACCCCATGGTGGCTGGGCATTGTGTCCTATGGACCCCATGGTGGCTGGGCATTGTGTCCTATGGAGCCCATGGTGGCTGGGCATTGTGTCCTATGGACCCCATGGTGGCTGGGCATTGTGTCCTATGGACCCCATGGTGGCTGGGCATTGTGTCCTATGGACCCCATGGTGGCTGGGCATTGTGTCCTATGGACCCCATGGTGGCTGGGCATTGTGTCCTATGGACCCCATGGTGGCTGGGCATTGTGTCCTATGGACCCCATGGTGGCTGGGCATTGTGTCCTATGGACCCCATGGTGGCTGGGCATTGTGTCCTATGGACCCCATGGTGGCTGGGCATTGTGTCCTATGGACCCCATGGTGGCTGGGCATTGTGTCCTATGGACCCCATGGTGGCTGGGCATTGTGTCCTATGGACCCCATGGTGGCTGGGCATTGTGTCCTATGGACCCCATGGTGGCTGGGCATTGTGTCCTATGGACCCCATGGTGGCTGGGCATTGTGTCCTATGGACCCCATGGTGGCTGGGCATTGTGTCCTATGGACCCCATGGTGGCTGGGCATTGTGTCCTATGGACCCCATGGTGGCTGGGCATTGTGTCCTATGGACCCCATGGTGGCTGGGCATTGTGTCCTATGGACCCCATGGTGGCTGGGCATTGTGTCCTATGGACCCCATGGTGGCTGGGCATTGTGTCCTATGGACCCAATG
This sequence comes from Anisus vortex, assembly GCA_949126835.1. Classification (NCBI taxonomy): domain Eukaryota; kingdom Metazoa; phylum Mollusca; class Gastropoda; family Planorbidae; genus Anisus; species Anisus vortex. The sequence goes on along the minus strand of OX421495.1, from coordinate 48,435,955 downwards.
GTGGCTGGGCATTGTGTCCTATGGACCCCATGGTGGCTGGGCATTGTGTCCTATGGACCCCATGGTGTAAAATGAATGCTTTACATTACCTATTAATTTTTCTGCAGAAAAGCTCCAAGGGCCTAAATTGTACAAACTTGTTTAAATCCACAAGCATGATGGTTGAATTGCCTCCCTTACATGATGTATTTTACCAAACCATTATTGAGACAGTGCTATTATGATGCTATAGATAGTTTAAATAGACAGAGTATACACAGAGAGAGAATGACAGACAGAAAGGGCAACATAGAGACTGAAAATAATCTCCAATAGACCCACAGTGGCTCTAGTGAAATGATTCTATTAACACAATATACAGGTATATCTTGCACTATAAAGTTATTTATTGCACTCTCCAGGTACATCTTGCACTATAAAAATATTTATTGCACTCTACAGATATGTCTTGCACTATAAAGGTATTTATTGCACTCTACAGGTATGTCTTGCTCTATAAAGGTATTATTGCACTCTACAGGTATGTCTTGCACTATAAAGGTATATATTGCACTCTGCAGGTACATATTGCACTATAAAGGTATATATTGCACTCTGCAGGTATGTATTGCACTATAAAGGTATATATTGCACTCAACAGGAATGTCTTGCACCATACAGGTGTATCTCGGACTATTCATAACAAGCCATAACTCACCATGGTTTTATTGTTGGGATACTGCTGCTCCGCGTACTGTCGGAACTGTGCCTGGGTCTGTTGATTCAGGGCGGCACGGATCTGCAACCTGAGGTGGGACAGAACAGTAATCAAATATTACACACAACATTCCAGATCAGGCATGCACAGACACCCTTACAGTAATAATAATAATAATAATGGTAATTTATATTTATCATAGCCTTCAATCTAGAAGAAACATCTGTAAAGTTATAACTAAATGTCCAGATTTCTGGAAGTGATTGTTCAAATCACTCACAATGAATTCTATGCTTTGCTTTTTTTCATTAATATCAGTCCTTGTTTTTTTTTATATTATGATATTCTTGCATGATGCCTTTATAAAAGTGCTTACAAACAAGTAGGACATTGGAATCTATGTGAGAAACTACTAGGCTATATTTAGGAAACAAGCATCATGTTAAAAGGTCACAGAGTCAATAGAAAGAGTTTTAAGAGAAATGGATTTCCTGCTCCGCTGCTGGCTTGAAAAACACATTGATTGGTGGAGTTTGACCTTTCATACAGAGTACAACTCTAGTATCTCTCTATTGTTATCTCTGGATAACACATATAATGATATATATAATACATATACTTAAATCCAAATCATCTACGGTGCGCTTGTTCTGATGGAATCAGTCATCTAAGACCAAAAAAATTCATATTTTCAGCCACGCTGCAACCATTCAAGGTCACATGCACCACTCAAGGTCGCAACCAGCCAGTCAACAAAAAAGTGTTGTGTAAAACATACTCTTGTTCCTGCTGTTTCTTCTTCTCCGTTTCCTGAGCTAGCCGGGCAGCCTCTTCCGTTTCTTTCTTCAACTTCTCTTCCTCTTCCTGCTTCAGCTTCTCCTCTTGCTCCTTCCTGTGAAAACAAAAAATGGCACTAAATCAGTACAACTGGCTTGATCGTGGGCGCGAACCGCCATAATCATAGGCTACATTTTTACAAACAGGACAACCGTTTTATACTGGGTGTTTAAATACAAACAAACTACCACACAGAACCTTCTAACATTACACCCCAGTTACATTAAACAGCTTACTGTCTGTCCAAAGAATAACAATCAATCAGAAACTACACTCTACTTTTTAAATTCCTTTTTTTTTTTCTTACATGACATATTGTCTGCAAAGGTGATAAAAAAGATGTTATGAAATATAGTAAAGTCTTGCATAAAAATGATAAATGAAGAGTTTATTGATTCAAAACTTGGAAGACTTTAGAAAGCATAAATAAAACACATGTATTTTAAATTTTATATATATTTTTATATTTATTCCATAAGGCACAGTGGCCAAGCGGCAGCGCGTTCGACTGGCGATCCGAAGGTTCTGAGTTCATATCTTGGTGCAGGCTAGGATTTTTTTCCCGGGACATGAGAGTGCCTCTGAGTCTACACAGCTCTGATGGGTACCTGACACTAGTTGGGGTAAAGTAAAGGTGGCTGGGCATTGTGCTGGCCACACATCCCCTCGTATGCCATGGCCACAGAAAGTGGAGAACACTGCTTCACCGGCCCTATGATCTGTTAGGTCCAAAGGGAACTTTACTTACTTATATATATATATCTATTATATAAATACATGTATCTGCATTATTTTCTGATTAAGAAAAAATGCATATTTACATTCATTGTAAATGTAATGGTCCTTTCCTTAGAGGTTGCCCAATCTATATGATCTGTCTGTGGTTGGTGTGTAACCTACCATCATGGTGATCAATACCATTCTTAGAATTCTGTCATTTGTCATCTGTTATGTCTAGTGTCATAGGTATATGTTTTCTATCTATCGACAGTAACAAAACTGCCATCTGTCAACCAGCATAGAAAATACATAGAAAATGTAAACTGATCATATCCCTACTGAGCCCTGTCATAGCAACATGTCATCTTACTACCAATCATAGGCATACAAAATGTCATTTGTCCAAATCTGGTCTCTTCAACATCAAATTCTACCACAATCTACTGGTTGAAAACTGACATGTGATGTCCATTGTTTAATAACCTTGTCATTGATAATGTTACCTGTCAAATAATTTGCTTGCTGCCTGTCAAACCATCCACCCATCTGCTTAACTATTCTTCAGATAAAATTAACAACACATTTTGACTTAAGTTTACAGTTTATTAGGTCCTAGACCCAAATCTCCAGCAGGGAGGCAGGGATTGGTCGGCGGCAGGGATAGAACCCAGGCAAGTTTTTTTTACAGTCTGGTGTACTAACTGTGGGACAATTTTACGCGCCACCTAACAAAACCTGACATCTGACATCCAGCCTAACCCTGACATTTGACATCCAGGCTACAACCAACCAACCCACGTCGTTCAAAGAGTACTCACTGCTTCCTCTCTGCCTCCTCCTTCTCTGCCTTGTGGGCCTCAACGTACGGCTGGAACAGGTTGCAGGAGTCGGCCATCTTCTGGACAAACTCCGCCATGGCCTCGTCTTTGGACATTTCACCTAGAGCTTGCCAGGCTTGCCTGCAGCGGAACAAAAGAAAAGGTGGTTAGCGTTTAGGTGGTGAATACGATAACTTGATGGAATCTACATGACTGTTGGTCACATGACAATGGAAAAAAAGGCAAACAACCACAAACACACCTGAGAATAATTTATCTTAAACATTACAGACGCTCCTTCTATAAGGAAGATTATTGCATCCTAACGCTCATCTGTGGTCTGCATCTGGTCTTACACTTTTATTTGTGTTTTAGATGATTTTAAGTTACTGGTTTTCCTGGTTTGTTCAGGCAACCCATTCCATGCCATCTTGGGAAGAAAGAGTACGTACATGCGTTTGTTCTCGCATAGGGGATAAGGAAAGTGGTTTTGTCCTTATGTTTATCTGAGCAATGCAACAGGCTGTTATTGGGTTGTTTTTCTAAATTAGAGGTTTGGTGACTTATATATTATTACTACTTTACTCTTTGCCCTTCTGTCTTCTAGTGTTTCTAGGTTTAGTAATTTAAACTATTCCTGCTACTCTTGTCAGTTGTGAATATTCGCTAGAAATGAACCATGCAGCTCTTTTCTAAATTGTTTCTAATTTTGCAATGTACAACAACAATGGTCAGCAAACACAAATTTAAAAAAAAATATTTAATCTATTCGCATTGAGTTCATATTGCTAAGCTATTAGAAGTGAAAACAACTCTACATGGACAACTATGACAACTTTGGGGGTTAGATTATTTGAAACAATGGTGCACTGAGGTTGAGATGGTGAAGGCTAGGATATTTCCCGGGAAGGCTAGGATATTTCCCGGGACTGGAGGGTGTTCCTGAGTCTACCCAGCTCTGATGGGACCTGACCATTGTTGGGGGTAACGTAAAAACGGCTGTGCATTGTGCTGGCCACACAATCACCTTGTATGCCGTGGCCACCAGAAACTGGTAAATGCTGCTTCACCGGCCTTATGGATCAATTTGGTCCGACGGGTATTTAACTATCTTATTTGAAACAATTTTATTACACTGAAGAAAACAAAAAACAAATGAGATTTGAACAAACGTGAAATACATTTAAAGCGATTACCGGTAGCTATTAACACTCAGACTGAAGGTAATGAGCGAGTCACGATGCAGACCAAACTTGGGACAATGGACGATGGATGATTACAAAACAACTAACACAAAAAAAAAAAGCCAATTAATGCTATCAGAGATCTGGGTCCGCTGGTTTCTGGATTAAAAGAGTTTACATTGTGAGTGTGTGTGTGTGTGTGAGTTTGTTTGTGTTTCATTTAACAAAGAGAAGTCTCTGTTCACGCACAGACAAAACATAGAGAATCAAAAATCCACGAGTAACAGGGTTAGTTTAATTATAAAATCAATGACTAGCGTATCCCCGATGCCGATGAAGCTGTGACGTTTTCCGATAACTAGCTGTCATCACTGACACTTGTACCACCCCCACCCAGTCCCTCATAATCTCAAACGACCCGAGTTACCCTTAGGACACTAATGGTAGTGACAAATATAGTTAGTGTGTGACTTAACACCTATTTAAAGCCAAGAAATACAAATTTTCCTAATTAAATTATTATTATCTAAACTTAGTGGTGTTATATAGACCAGAGTATGTCTGGGACAGAATATCCTCAATTGCGGGCCCTCATGAAACCAATATGGCAACAATCACGCGGAGCACGCTGACATGGATTTGGTCATGTGTTGCGGCCATATCAACCAACCTTCCCTGAAAGCAACCTCCGAGGCACTGTAGAAGGCCGATCTCTGACGGGCGTCGGTGGCAATGCTGGTTCGACAATATAAAAGATTGGACAAAGCTGCAAACGACTGAACTCTTCACAGCCGCTCAAGGTAGGCAAAGCTGGAGAAAGTTGACTGGTGAGGTGTTGCCCATTCGCTCCCCCTAATCACCACAACGGTCAAGGGATTGATAATGATGATGGTAGACCAAAGATCGGCAACTTACGTCACGCATGCCTGGCACGCAGAGTGACTTTCAATGGAACGCGGAAGACCCACAAAAAGGCTATTCAAGTCTTACCTACAAGAAATTTATTAGTGGCGCAGGTTCACCTGTAGGCTGTCGGCACGCTGAATGAACACAAATTTCTAAATTGGCACACTATTATCATAAGGGTGCCGACCCTGATATAGACTTAAAGTATTAACTTTTGTCGTATTCTAAATTTGCCGTATTTCATTTCGCCTTTTTTTTTCTAAACTGCCACTGCTCAGACTAGTATAATGATTTACTGTCAAGTATTAATGTAATGATAAAAGAACGCTAAGCCCAGGGTGACGGATGTTTAAACCAAACATTATCTTCTTCCCCACAAGCAGTGCTGGTCCGAATGTTGAGAGTGCCCCATGGGCTAGCTGAACTCCGGTGCACCTTTGAACTTTTAAGTAGTTTTAAAATCTCTCACGAGGAAAAAAAATTTTTTTTTTTTTAATTATTTTTTTTTTTAAATCTGGGTTATGTACAAACAAGTCGTCCCGGTAGCCGAGCTGCCGGTACACATTGATCCCGACACTTCCTGATATATAAGAATATAAGTAAGACAAGGGACTGGATGAGAGTCTGGTGGTTGTAACGTAACGTGATATCTAAGCGTCAAAAAAATAGGCACACAGTGCTATAACAGTATAAAGACCATATATACACAGAAGAACTGGTGCAGTGAATGAATTTAAAAACTCACAACATCGTTGTAATACGAAAACAATGCTCATAGCTATGTGATCCCATGACTTAGACTCAGGGGTCGGCAACCTACGGAACGCGTGCCACACTTGGCACGCAGTGCGATTTTCAATGGCATGCGGAAGACCCCCCCCCCCCCCCCAGAAAGCAATTTAAGTCTTTTCTATTAGAAATTGTAAATAGGGCGCATTGTGAATTTTAGGCTGTTGGCACGAGGAACGAATTAGAAATTCTACTTTGGCAAACTATTATCAAAAGGTTGACGACCCCCTGACATAGACACAGAAATAAATCAACGACAACACAGATATGACAAAAAACAACAAACACCCAAGCCCAACACTTCGGCATTACACACTTTCCAACACCACCGACCCCCCCCCCCCCCCACCTCCTTTCAATTATAAACTCGTCATTTTGTCTTGTGCGCGCGGTATAGAAAAAAAAAAGGAAAGAATGAAAAATGAAATTAAAAAGTGGCGGGCGCTTGTTTGCTTCAGCAGGGCGCCACCACGCCCCCACCACCAAAGTCACTTCTCCAGGGACAAATCAAACAGGTTGTTAGATCCCGTGTCGAGGCTGATGCATTCCCTCATAGTGTCTACGTGTCCCTACAGGATTGCCTCCTAGGGATGAGCACTAATAATTGTGCAGTAGTACAGCAGCTAATACGATCAATGTAACTGTCTATTCAAACAGCCCCCCCCCCCCTTTCCATCCAACGAGACACGGTACCAGTAGTCATAAGACTACACACACTTACACAACTGTTTTAACATGAATCTGCGTGTTGCTTTTTTATTTTTTTTTATAGCCTCGCCCGCCTCTTCTCTCTTTGACTAACATCTCTTCGATGATCGAGAGATGTGCAGACGTGGCGCGTATCAACAGTCTCCATGATATTATCTGCTCGCTGTCGCTGATGACAGTTAACCCTTCCCGTACCGACCTACTTCTATCTATGCTGCCTTCAGTTCCGCTATATACGCGCCCGGGACTATAAGGGTTAACATTGATTTTTTGAAAAAATCAAACTCTGGTGATATAGTAGGAATGGGGGAGGAGGGGGGGGAGACGCTGGGTGTGTTTCCATACCCCCCTCCCCATCCTTCCTGGGCCGCTTTCTTACGGTGGCATCATTATCTTTTCTTGTTTTTTCCGTGGTTCTTTGAGACCAAGGATCTATAGAAGAGACCAGAAGCGTCGTTCTCTCTCTCTCTCTCTGTGTTGGTAGTCGAACGTAGAAGACGTTTTGTTAGAACCTGGCCTTCGAGGCACTTGTCTCGGATCGACTTTTAATAAGACTTGTCAAAGCTCAGCATAAGGATGAGAGAGTGAGAGAGAGCTCTTGGAGACTTAACAAAGCGCTTCAACGATTTTACTGAAGCCGAATGGAAGAAATAAGATTTGCATCTTTTGTGTATGAAGAAGGATGGAAAGACTGGTAATAGGATCATGATGTCCTTTGGCTTTTCCCGAAATTGAGCGTTTCCCGGCTGCCGGGTCGAAACAGGGTGCCGGGTTACAAAATCAAAACTACCGGGTAGCAAAAAGTACAGAAAAGTTTTTTTTTTTTTTATAATCAAGGCGCAATAATCGTAACGTACTATCGATAGAAAGGGCACGTTTAGCTGAGCGGCAACGCGTTCGGCTGGCGTACCGAAGGTCCTGGGTTCGAATCCTGGTTTTCAATGGAAAATTAAGATTAAAATCGAAAGTTGTATGTATACAGCGCAAACCTTTTATGCAATCGTAGGAGCATAGAAGTCATTCAAGACAGCCTTATTGGTTGCGCACGGAAAAAAAAGAACATAAGTTCTAAAAATAGAGCAAGAGGTCCATCTTATTATAGCCTTTGGTTAGATCTAATCTTGCGTGCATATTTCTTGACCGCCTACCACTGATAGAATCACAAAGTTAAGATTTCAAACGTCACACTGTCAAGTCCCTGGAAGACAGTGATCTAACTCCACACGAAACGCGACGGGAATCAACAATTACTGAACGCGGATCGATCGAGCAACTGACAGGGAAAAGTTTATTTTGGGGAAAATGGGTAAGATAAAACTAAAAAATGTCAAAACTAAAATGATAGACATGTGTAAAAACAACGGGGACGAATGATCACAAATGTGGTCCGCAGAACTAAAAGGTGGCCCGCAGAGCTAACCAGGTGGTCCGTCGTTTTCCTAAAATATGTGGCACATTAAATAAAGTATTCCGTCGGACCAAATTGACCCATAGGGCCGGTAAAGCAACGTTCAACAGTTTCTGTGACCACGGCATACTAGATGATTGTGTGGCCAGGTCAGGCCAGGTCAGGTACCCATCAGAGGCAGGGCTAAGTAGACTCAGAGACACCCTCCAATCCCGAGAAAAAAAATCCTAGCCTACACCAGGATTCGAACCCAGGACCTTCGGTACGCCAGCCGAACGCGCTGCCAACCGTGCCCCCTCCCAACATTAAATAAAGTAATTCAATAATTATGGAGTAAAAATGTACTTTTTGTACCTAGATTATTTGGACAATAACGTTGTGACCAGCACTCACGGACAACGAGATTGTGTGGCCCGCGCTAAAGCCAGATGTTTATTCTTTCACCAAATGAGACCAACCTGCCTTCCGAACTGGGTAGACCCGGGGACGACACCAGTGCCCTGAAGACTAAACCAGTGCACGGGCAAACACCAAGGCTTTCAAAAGGATTTGAACCCAAGCCATTAAGAACGACCAAGCAACGCAACTAGTAGCATAAACTAGAGACAGCGGCCACACCCTGGCGCCAAAGTTCGGATAGGCGCCAAAGTTCGGATAGGCGCCAAACTAGCACTTTCTTAACTTTAGCTAACTTATGAAACAAAAACGAAATTCTGTAAATAGGCCGCTAATTTCACCACCCCCACCCCGGCGCCATTCACCCTAGTTAGGCCTCTGCTCTACCCATTAGGGCTTGACTAGACCAGGAGTCGGCAACATACGACACGCGTACCAAATTTTGCACGCAGTGCGACTTTCAATGGCACGCCAAAGACCTCTAAAAGGTCAATGCAAGTCTTTTCTACAAGTAAATAACAGGATGACTTTTAGTCCGTTGGCACGCTGAATGGATTAGCAATCCTATTTTGGCACACTATTACAAAAAGGTTGCCGACCCCTGGACTAGACCAAGAGTCCTTACCCCATACTAATACAACAACCATGACTTGATGGCACGGACGTTTTAAAAAAAAAAAAATAAGCGCTATGCACGATACATTTTCCAGACAGATACGAATCGATGTCAAATTTTAAAAAAAAAAGTTAAACCGTGAAACAACAAAGACCAGCAAGAGGAATTCAAAATCTTAACACATGACACATCGATAAAAGCGATACATGAAAATTAATACAACCTAAAAGCAACACACGGCCATATTTAGGTAGACTTCCCTAATAATAGCGACACATGGCAATTAAAACTTCGCTAAGATAATAAATGTATTTACTGGCTGTCCACATCCCCATCTCCCCTTTCATATCAACATGTTTGTCTGGCATTGATTGCAAGAAGATATCAGACAACCTCTGCGGCCTACCGCCCATCCATGCTATATTCATTGTTATCTTAAAATAAATACAAATCACGTCCACACAGCCCTCCGTCCAAATTGTCTCTTTGCGGCCATGCTGGATATTAAATAGACAAAAAAAAAACGCTCACAAATCAATACCCCACCCTTCAAAATCATAGTCCACTAAGCCCACCTCCCCACCACCCTCCCTCCATCCCCAGCATTGTGACACGTCAGCGAGTCGTGTCACACAATAGCTTAGAACACACACACACAAACGAACAACTAATGGGCGATAACTCTGCCGTTTCAAAGGTCAACGCTGTCCAACTGGATAACTGGCCCCTGATTGTCCCGAACGAACCTTAATCAAACAGCAGCAGAGTAGATGTAACCAATTAATGAAGCGTTATGACGTGTCTGCGCCCACTAGCAACATCTAAAACAATAGCTAAGTGAAACAAATCATGGCTGCTGTTGTCATAGCAACGCAATCATTCCCTTTTTTATTTTGACTAAACAATTTTCAAACGATTTTGGAATAACAAGTATATCAAGAAAAAAAGAGTCAGCAAAATTCAATACTGCAATTTGTTAACGAGTACCTGGCGTAACCTTAACATCACAAAACTACAGACACGACGTGATCATTTGCAGGAGGAAAGACCACAAGCGGGACGCGGGCAGACGTCAACATTTGACATCGACAAAAGCACGCAAAGTCATTGGCTAACACGGGGAGGTCACGTGCCTGGCGACCAGAGCCAATCAAATTAGCGGTAGACAAACAGCGACTACGAAGTGAAAGCAAGCGAAACCTTCACATCAAGCGTGGTGTAGATCAAGCGACTGGGATGGGGGAAGTAAAGGCTTCTAGACACCTGACAGTCTTGGACTTCCAATTCTTGTTTGCTTAGTACTGGGACACGGCCAAACCATTATTCACATTGAAAACTCCGACATAGAGTGTAGTTTTACGGAATATTCATCAATGTCTCTTCCAATGCATGAATACGGAAACGGCCAGTGATTCATCATATACAACAATATATCTTCTATCTATAATCTATTACATGACCCGCCATGCCTTTTTCTATAACCCAGGGCTTTAAAAGGCGGTTGTTGTTGTTTTTTCTAATTCGTTGTATTCATTAAATAATGTAAAGATAAATAGTCGGACTGTGTGGCCCGCCTACTTCTATCAAAGTCCGTATGCGGTTCAATGACGAACCATAAAGTACGCCCCTGCTGTATCCACAGGTTGTATGTATGATCGCTGTGTGTGTGTGCATGTGAGTGTGTGGCTAAACTAGCTTGAAGGGCGGCCTGATTACTTTGACCAGGGAATAAGCCTGGCCGTGGTTTAAGGAATCAGAGGCTAGCTTCGTTACTGGGGGGCAGTAGAATAAGTGGCCACTTTGGTGGCTGGGGCGAGTACTCCTAATGAGATCGGTCACAACGTGTGTGTGCGTGAGTATGTGCGCAGTTCGTTAAAAACACAGACTTACAGACCATCTTGTACAGAGGCACATTGATGAACACACAGGTAAACGTACACATACAGATCATGACATACTTTATAACAGTAAGTTCACAACTTGAAATGCTATATGCAGGGCCGGCTCGTCCATATGGGTAACCTAAGCGGAAGCATAATTGATAATTTTTTTTTCTTTTGGGGATTTAAAAATAGAAACTAAATTAAAGTTTAGCACTTCTGCGCGCTACTAGTATAGGCAGACGAATTACTAGGTAATGAAAGGCGAAGGGTATTTTATTTAAGTTGTCTTAGAAAATAGGAAAGTATGACCTAACACTACTCAGTTTCTTCCCGCCGAAGGCACTCTTTAATGTGGGCGCAGAATTTGTTTTGAGCCGGTCCTAATTATATGACATACAACATGTTTTACGGTACATGTCGTATAATGAGATACAACATTGGCAGAGCACATGGCACAAATGCCATACAAGACACGGCACAGTTTGCATGATACCCAATGTAAAAGCGGCAGACATACAAAACGCCCCAAGTAACAATGAACACAAGTGTACAAATTATAAGGCAGCGCGTGTCCCAGGTGCAGCGTCTGTCCCAGGTGCAGCTTCTGTAAAGTAGCGCCACTATTTTATTTTTATAATAACATTGACCAAGAAGCATTACAGAACACGGTGCCAACAAAAGCACACTAAAAACAGCACACGGAGTGACACTAAAAACAGCACACGGAGTGACACTAAAAACAGCACACGGAGTGACACTAAAAACAGCACACGGAGTGACACTAAAAACAGCACACGGAGTGACACTAAAAACAGCACACGGAGTGACACTAAAAACAGCACACGGAGTGACACCACTGGCTACTGAACAGCACATCACACACAAAGTGGCCACTGGCCGAAGCCACTGTCACAAAAAACAAGCTTACCACTGGGACAGGTCAGTTCCTTTGCTGGCGATGTGGGAATGAGAGAAGAAAAAAAAGGATGAAGAGAAGAACAAAATTGTAGACAATTTAAAAAAAAAACTTTATACAGACAAACATTACAGGCGTCCATTGATTAACTCCTCGCGGCCTAGGTGGGGGCTAGTCTACGACCGTAAAGGGTTAAAAAGAAACTTAAATGGGAAATAGCAAATGGCCGAAGCGGGTTAAAAGTACAACTGACCACCTTAAGGTTAAGAGCACACATGTTTCGGACGAATCTTAAACAAGTTTTCTGTATGTATTAGCACTTGTCCTTCAAACAATTAAGAAACATAGTCATCATTTAAACTAAACTGAAAAAAAAACACAAAAAAACAATACAAATATTTTCAATTCCCTTAGGACTCACTTAGGAGACGCCAACTAATCATACAATCATAACCGTCACATTTTTAGTTATATTTTTACAAACAAATCAAATGGCGCATATATATGTTTATCTAGTAACAGAAAACGCACTAGGGTAGGTGTCGGCAACCTACGTACGCCTGCTACGGCACGCTGCGCCTTTTTCATTGGTACGCATAAGACTCCCAAAAAAAGGCAATTCAAGTCTCTTCCACACAAAAATTAAGTGCTAAAGAAGAACGACTTCTAGAATGTTGGTACGCTGAATGAATTAGAAATCATACTTTGGCACACTATTATGCAAAGGTTGAAGGTGAAAGTCTGACTTAGTTGTAAAGGCATTCGGTTGATATTTTCTACTAAGGAAAATTTTGCAACCAAGAACGACAACTTCTGCAACCAGTGCCTGGTAACAAAACCAAACAACAATTTTCCACACACGAATAAAAAAAATGTTTTCACTTCACATTCCATTCACGTTTCATTAGCTTCTCAATAGCCACAGACTCCCCCCCCCCCCCCCCTTTTCACTTGCGTTTTTTTGTTTTGCTTTTTTATTGCCGCGTCTGGGGGTGTTACTTGCAGTCGACATCACACACGACGGTACAGTGTGGCCAGTAGAGAAAGCCACCATGAGAGTTGGGGGACAACTAACAACAAACTATCTTTGTTTTTTCGCTCTAGCAATGCAACAGTCAGGAAGGTTTGGGTTAGGGTTAGGGTTAGAGAGCGTAGTTCTAGACAAGAGAAGAGTAGAGGGTAGTAGTTCAGACAGAACATGAGAGGAAGCTTGTTTTAGATACAAGTTCTAGGGACAAGATGAATAGAACTATAGAACTATGACAAAAGGTTTATTGTGTGTTGGTGTGCATGTTTTCAATCATGTTGGACTGCACTTTGTACGGCACCCGTATCCGCCAACACCTTTGAGCAGAGTGAGTTTTGCAGAAGAAAAAAACAACAAAGTCTCAGTTTACGCACTAATATACACGCACACAGATAATAACGCAGAGACTAAAATAGTCAAGTTGTCACAAAAATATACAAGCATAAACATACAGAAAGTATGAATCTTTGTGGGAGTTTCTTTTCTTCTTCAATCTTCTACCCACCCTAAAATGCAGGGCTGTGGAGTCGGTAGATAAATGTTCCGACTCCAACTCCGACTCAGACTCCTCAGTTTTTTGTACTTCCGACTCCAACTCCGACTCCGTCTCCAGGTACCAAAATTTCCTCCGACTCACTCATCGACTCCGACTGATAAATGGTAGATAAATGTTCCGACTCCAACTCCGACTCTTCAGTTTTTTGTACTTACGACTCCAACTCCGACTCTTCGACTCCACAGCCCTGCTAAAATGTACAGAACATATTTCTCACTTTTATTGAAAGAAGTGTTTGTGAACTTAGGTGTGTGTGTGTAGGCCTATGTGGTTGTGAATGTATGTGTGTGGGAGTGTATGTGTGTGTATTGGAAACCGCTCCAAGTGAAACTATTTACTTGTTCACTTGAGCCTATAACTGACCGCCCGTCGGTTCAATTAGATTCATATGGAAATTCAAGGAGGGGAGAACGCAACTCCTTAAAGGAAAAAGACATTTTATTTTCAAGGGAGCGCATTCGACGGAAGACGTCACGGATTTGACAGGGGCGCGTTTGGTCTGCTCATGCGCAATGAAAGCCGAATGGCTGGGGAGGAAATTGGCAGACAAGAGGCCATAATGAAAACGCCAAAAGCTTTTTCTTTTTTTTCAAGAACCGATCTTTTCCATCTCCCCAAGTCTGATGTGTGTCTGTGTGTGTGTGAATATTTTAAAGACATAAATTCAAGTTTCATTTTCGCATATAATCTTTGTTTAATTTCCCTAGGGTATCTCACAAAATGGCGCGCGGTAGCCGAGCGGCAGCGCGTTCGACTGGCGATCCGAAGGTCCTGGGTTCGAATTCTGGTGGAGGCTAGGATTTTTTCCCAGGACTAGGGGGTGTCCCTGAGTCTATCCAGCTCTGATGGGTACCTGACATTAATTGGGGTAAAGAAAGGGCGGCTGGGCATTGTGTTGGCCACGCGTCCCCTAGTATGCTGTGACAACAGAAACTGGTGAACGCTGCTTCACCTTCACCAGACCTATGATTAGTACTTCACTTATTTATCTCGCAAAACAGCTAGCCATTGATTAGACCTATACCATAGTTAGGCAAGGCTTACTTATCCCGCTCACTGGCGCAAATAGCTTAGAGCCCTACTATGAAAGTTGAGCACATAAACAAAAGAGCCAAGTCCAATACGGCGCGCAACTGTGCGTGAAAAGAATAGAAATACAAACATTTTGTTCTATCGACGAATGGGTCCATATGTCTTGGTCGGGGGTTTACAGGGTATTACAGGCACACGCGATGTCCAATTCCAAGGCCACCCAGAGCCAAACATTATGTCGTCTTCATTTCTGGATAAACAAACACACTCTCACACACACGTATAGTCACACACACGCACGCACAAAACGGGATTCTGCTCACCCATTGGCTTCCACCGTTGTTGTTTTTTAAAGAGAAGATGAAAATATCTTCGGAATCAGGCAATTAAAAACGTCTTATCAACCTTTAATGTACTCGTCCATATTTATGTCTGTATTTGTGTACGCGTGGTGTGTGTCCTTGTGCAAGTGTACGTCTCTTATATCTTATCGTTTAATAAGAAAGAAGGGAGGCTGTGTGTCGTGTGTGTGTGTGGTCACGTGTGGTGTAAGATTATCGATCTGAGAATGTTGTTAAGACTAGATTGGATTATAAGGAAAACGGCCAGAGATAAAAGCTATACAGAAGAGAGAAAAACAACATCCGTATGTATATTTATTTACGTGATTTGAACGTTATCTCTAGTGGCCTGTTCCTCCGTCAAGTTTACACACACACACACACACAGACAAGCATACACGTAAAGAAACGTAGTCACGTGAGAAGATTCCATGGAGAATATGCCCATGGGAAGGAGATGGCACAAAAGCCATGTAAACATTGAATCGTGTATTGAGGAATATCAAACACATACATATAAACGAAGCACAAGAAATGTTCCAACCGTCACATATGCACAAACATACACGCGCCTTCATAAAGCTGTTGTGTAAAAAAAAAGTTTGATCCTGATGACCAGTCCATCGGAGATTTTGATGTGTCGAAGTGGACAGAGGTCACTGGGTCATCCCGTGCGTGGTCCTCGCTTCCACCCCCATTAGTGGTAAGTTATGACATGCTAGACTGGTTTTGTTTGTGTTTAGAGAGGATTGTGTTGACTAGCTTTAGCCGAGAGCCGTCTGTGTCTTTCATCGCTTTTACTTGTTAGTTTTGTGGAACTATTTCATGTTCACTAGTTTTTATGCCCGTCAAAATGACGGAGAAACGAATGGCTACAACTTGTTTTTAATTTTACTTTTGGTTTTATTATCTTTATTTTATCTTTTCGTATGTTCTATATCCATACTACAAGTTTGTTGGTAAAAGTGTAACTAATGTAAATAAAATTGAAACAAGTTGTAGTGATTCGTTTCTCCGACATTTTGACGGGCATAAAAAACTAGTTATATATATTGATTAAAGAACGTTCTACTTGAAACGCAAGTACGTTATTTGATTTCAAATTCGTATGACCAACCCTAGACAACGGCATATAACAAAGCATACACTGGAGAGAGTCGAGCCCATATTGGAGGTTCTGCCTCTATCGAGATTATACAACTGTGAGTTACACAAGACTTAAGAGTAATCTCCCGGAAGCTCCGAGAATTGACTAATACAGCTCAGAAGTAGCCTAGCGGTAGAAGCATACAATATTAGCAAGTCCAATAATTTGGCGATATGAGAAACTGGTTACGTTTAGAATTCTCGCTGTCTATTTCATACACATGAAGAAATAAGTAAGAAATATACTGAAGTTTATTTTGCTAACCAGGAAGTTTGAATTAGTAACAGGACTCAGAAGAAGAAGAAAAATCGTAGTGTCATGGGATTTCGATTAGCCAGGGCCAGTATGCGAAAACCATTGTCCATAAGGTCAACGAATGAAATTTAGACTTATGTTTTTGTTTCGTTCCAAATTGCATTAAGCTATATCAATAGGCGATCTCATGACCCCCGTCCCCGACCATAGGATCTCTATCTCAATATCTTTACTTCACGGCCTGAACGCATTACTGGGATGTGTGTGTGTGTGTGTGTGTGCGCGTGTGTCAGCATCACTGTGCCGCCTATGAGAGCATGTACATCCTAGAGGCAGGATCAGCAACGCTAATTCAGACAGCAAGACATCCTGATTGCCTCAATGATCTGGTTCCGGAGGCATAACATTAGACCCCCGGCACAGATAAACCGTTTTGTCAGGATCTCTTTCATCGATTCACCACACACCACACAAAAGCCACACGTGGAAACAAACTAGACCACCGCTGAGACGGGACGACAAGGAGGTGTAATAAAATATATGTGCACCCAAGGCAATGAACAATGGACACACAAAACAACAACGGAGCTTTAAAATGAGTTTCTACGGAAGTTTTAATGTATGTACACATCTATATAGTTTTTACCTAGAGCCAATTGTTGACAGTATGTTTCCAACAAAAAACTAAACGGATGTTGTATTACGGTAATTGGTTTATATGTATATCAATAGCAGGCTTCTTACTCTAAAAGCATTCTAAAATGTCCAAACTTTGAAAAACAAAAATTCAAAAACCAATTTATACCGTTGTGTGTGAAATATCTTAATGCCTGGCGGTGGTCTATTTAGGTAGTCCAAATGTTTAAGAGAATTTTTGCGGGTTTTTTTCTTTTTTTTTCAACTATTCAGAGAATAATTTAAGACAAACACATGATGAGACTCTGTAAGGACTTCTTTTCTAGATACATAGCTATTCACTTCAAAAAATAAATCTTAAATACATATTTTCACGCTTCTTTGTCCGTTTGAGCAAAATTCACACAAACTTTCCCAAACATTGGCCAGCTTTCACAAAACTTGACAAATCAAGTCTATCGTTTTACAAACTTCCCTAAACTCCATTGAACTCTGACTAGCGGGAGTTTGGCAAAATGCTGCGATTATTTAAAATGTGCTTTCACTCATGGGAAAAGTTGAATAGCGAGGTTGAAGCGGTTTTTATCGTGAGCTTATAAAGAGTCTGTGAAAAAAAACAGGGGGAAATGAGACAAGCCATCAGATCATGTACTAAGCTCAATGACCAATCCCAGACACAGAAATGAGAGAGCTTACCTTCTGTCGTTGCCCACCACGTCTAGAAAGCCCACATCGGGCAAGAGATCTGGTCTAAACTTGCCGAATGTCGCCTGCTTTGAAAGGGCAACAAGTTTCAATTTGGCCTGATACGTCAGCTGTAGGGCTTTGCCTTCTTTCTCTGTTGGTAATAAAGGAACAAAAATAAATCAGTAAAAAACAAAACAAAAAAAAAACAAAGTAGAATAATCACAGTGTTTGTATTTAAAAAGAAAATATTGATAACACATTCTTCAAAGAGAATGTCTAGTATTGTCTAGTACCTAGTTGAAGACTATTTTAAAACCTTAAAAAACTCACACCCTGGTATAATGCAATATAAACCCATATCAACGCAACGAGTTGAAGTATATTTTAAAGATATTTTAAAGCCATAAGACGCATATAAAAAAAAATTGGATTACATTGTCTATTGTCTAAAACACAGACAGACACCTTTTATATACGGTTTCTATTCATGAGCTTAAGTCCATGGTCTAACACAAACACTACCATGCAATAAATTTCAGTGTTTCCTTTGATTAGTTTGTGTAAATGCTTAAACCGACCACATAAAATGACTTCAGTCTTTTCTATAAACTAGATCTTGTTTTAAAATTTGAGAAAAAAAAAATCTAAACACAGCAAGAGGCCAAACTGAAGTACTCATCGAAAAAACTATTTTTTTAAATACAAAAAAAGCCATATAGGAGAAGTTTTTTTTCGAATATGACTAGCTTCCCCTTTTTTCTTATTCTTGTTTTTTATTTCTTTTATCTAGTCCACATCAACACACAAGTATTGTCTAACTGGGTTTATTTGGTTCACAATATATCTGGATGAAATCGACGTGACCACACACAAGTATTGTCTAGCTGGGTTTATTTGGTTCACAATATATCTGGATGAAATCGACGTGACCACACACAAGTATTGTCTAGCTGGGTTTATTTGGTTCACAATATATCTGGATGAAATCGACGTGACCACACACAAGTATTGTCTAGCTGGGTTTATTTGGTTCACAATATATCTGGATGAAATCGACGTGACCACACACAAGTATTGTCTAGCTGGGTTTATTTGGTTCACAATATATCTGGATGAAATCGACGTGACCACACACAAGTATTGTCTAGCTGGGTTTATTTGGTTCACAATATATCTGGATGAAATCGACGTGACCACACACAAGTATTGTCTAGCTGGGTTTATTTGGTTCACAATATATCTGGATGAAATCGACGTGACCACACACAAGTATTGTCTAGCTGGGTTTATTTGGTTCACAATATATCTGGATGAAATCGACGTGACCACACACAAGTATTGTCTAGCTGGGTTTATTTGGTTCACAATATATCTGGATGAAATCGACGTGAAACTTTTAATACCAGGGGTTAAGCTTTATGTGATTAGGAAATAATGTAATTCTTTTCACAAGAACAAAATAAAAATTGATTTAAAAAAAACTATTAGCACTAGCCGACCTATCTGGCTCAACGTATGAATCTATCGTCCTTAATGATGTAGATAGCCTGGAAAAATGCATAGATTTGGTAGATCATGGAAGAAAAAAACTTCTTTGTTACACCATCTCGCTAAGATTGACAGTTATGTATATATGTAATTCATATCTGATCAATTGTACAAGCCTATTACAAACCAAACTGACTATTGGTGGACCTAGGCCCATCACCAACATTAGTACCGTGAAGAGAAGAATACTCACACCAAGAAAAATAACCTGATGAAATGTTACTGACACACTTTGGGGTTAGTTATCAAATCTCTTAACACACACTCACACACCTGTCACCTGGTCAATAAAACATTCCATAAACACCGTCGGTGGACACGTCTAAGTACATCGATCAAGTGAGCACACACACACACACACATACTCACACACAGACACACACACTCACACAAATCCACACACCTGTGACGCACACAAGTCCGCCCGAGACGGGGATGTAGTTTTTATACCGACTGCCCTAGCGAGTAAAACACACACACACAAACTCATTCAATGGACGTTGGTCTGAGGTTCCGTAATGCATGTGATAAGAGATACTGTTTTCACTGGTGGAACAAAGAAAACCGTCCCAGACATATTAGAAGAGAATAAATAATTGAAGAAAAACGCCCCGGCTCCGTGACATCGTAATAAAAAAAAAAAACCACTCTTTGACCTTTCAATTCCCCAGAGTCCATCCGTCTCTCCTTGTCTCTGTGTGTGTTCTAATCTATCTAGATATCCCTCTTCAAACACATCCCTCCTCCCATTTCTCTCTCTCCAAGATGAGAAGAACTAAAAAAAAAAAACCCAACTCAACAACGTGAAATTGCTAACTGGTTTTAATCAAACGGACAGAATAGCAAAAAAAAAATTCCGAGAACTGACCAGGCGGTGTAACAACATAATTAAAGAGAGAAAAAGAAAATGACCGTTTTTTTTTTAGATGAACGGAAGCCACGATTGGGAAGGGTGGGGTGGGTGGTCACGAAATGTTCATTTGGGGAGCAAAAAAACAACAACAGTGAACAGCCACTTAGTTGTAAATTGTAGATTTAACGCGAACACAATCAACTGAGCATGGAGTGATCAGCAAAGTTAGAAGTTCTCTTGAAATGCATGGACAAGTTCACTGCTATGTTAGCCAGCTTATCTATATATATATTGATTATGTGTAAAGTAAGGCAAGAATAAGGAAAGCAAGACATGCCTTCATCAACCTGAGGTCAGCTTGGAGGTCAACAGCTCCGTTTGTCCGGAACAAATTACGAATCTTCAACACAAACGTAAAGCCAGTGCTTCTCTACGGCTCAGAGACGCTGCAAACCTTTCTCAACGGCTGCCTCCGCAACATACTAAAGAATCGGTGGACAGAAAAGGTCAAGAACACTGACATGTGAACAGCAGATTGTCTGGCGAAAGTGACGATGGATTGGGCACACCCTACGAAAAAAATCCCAACAGAACATCACCCGACAGGCGCTGCAATGGAACCCACAGGGAAAGAGAATGGTTGGTCATCCTACGACACCTGGAGACGATCCTGCGAGGATGAAATGAAAAGCTGCAACCTTTCATGGGGTGAACTAAAAATGGCTGCCCATAATAGAGTGCGCTGGAGAGCTGTTGGGGAGGTTCCACAAGAAACCAAAGAAACTAAGGCGTGGGCGAAACAATTAGACTTACATATTTAACAAAGAAAGTAAAACAAAAAAAAGTAAAGTATCACTATCAGAACTATTTGAAATATAGCGCCTGTGAAGCTGCATTCACATGTTTACGTGGTCACGGCATACCAGGAGATTGTGTTGCCAGCACATTGCCCTGACTAATGCCAGGCACCCAACGGAGCTGGGTAAACGTAAGAGACGGACCAGGGAACAAAGCCTATTCTTTTCACCAGGATTCGAACCCGGGACACTCGGTATGCTAGCCGAGCGTGCTTCCAGCTAGGTCAACATGTCTTAACAAAGAGTCAAACATAAACTTCTCTCTACCTTGAAAGTTACAACCATTGAAAGTTGCAACTATTGAAAGTTACAACAATTGAAAGTTACAACTGAAAATTGCAACAATTGAAAGTTACATCTTTTGCAGTTACAAGAATCGAAAGTAACAACAAATGAAAGTTGCTACAATTGAAAGTTGAAACTATTGAAATTTATAACAGTTGAAAGTTACAACAATTGAAAGTTACAACTGAAAATTGCAACAATTGAAAGTTACATCTTTTTCAGTTACAAGAATCGAAAGTAACAACAAATGAAAGTTACAACCATTGAAAGTTGTAACTATTGAAATTTATAACAGTTGAAAGTTACAACAATAGAAAGTTACAACGATTGAAACCATCTGAAAGTTTTAACAATTGAAAGTCGCAACAATTGAAGATACAAGCATTGAAAGTTACAACTATTAAGATTTACAACAATTGAAAGCTATATCCAAGATGACACCATTGTGTTGAGAAATACGAGGAGGTGGTGGTGAAACACCGTACAAGCACGCCAGTCAGGTGGAACCCAAATTCCATTTATCCCCCCCCCCCCTCCCTTGGGACTTAATCAAAGTACCGGTACGACACAAGCTCAAAAAGAGTCAATACCCAAAGCTCTAATGGGTTTATTAATCCCAAACCTCTGAGTACAAGTAGAAGTTCACGTCTGGTAGTCTGGTAGAAGGAAGAAAACAAACAGCGTTCCACGACAAATTATGAAAAACGCTCTTCATCACTTGAGGAGCCCTGCGCAGAATTGCAGGTTTTCGTACCATATAGTAGCTCTACGCTCATTTCATTTTTCAGTCGTAAAATATTTCCTTCAAGGATCGCGTAAAAACAAACTGTATCATAATCTTATCTTATATGTTACAGATGATTATTGCGTCCTACGTTAACCCGTGCATTTTGATTAAAGTTTAAAACGATGTTAAGTTACTAGTTTTCCTTGCTTTGTTCAGGCAACTCATTCCATGCCCGGATACCACTCGGGAAGAAAAACAATGAAATCGATACCAAAAGTGCAGTTTCTAATAGATAGTAATGGGGCCTTCATATACTTAATATACACAGCAATTATTTTGGTAGGACGGTGAAACAGAAAGTAGAAAACAACTGGGTAGTAGTCACACACATCTATCTATTTGAACACGGAGGGGAGAAAACATACAAGACTGAAATGTCCGAAAGGAGAATATTTACAAAGAAGAATACGGTAATTTAAAAAAAATAAAAAATATCGATCAGGCTATATGCTTCAGAATCAATACAAGAGTTCGCTAAGCCAAAAAATTAGACTTGCAAATGATGAAATGAAGGATTTACTTTAGCAGTGGAGGGGGGGGGGGGAGTGGTGGACGGTAGAGTTTTGGCATCATCATAGTAATAGAGTGGAAAATGATATCAACTGGCAACTTAATACTGTCTGGAGTCTGACATTTTAAAAATAAAAGGCTGCTTCTTATTTGTTCAAGACCAAGTCACACAAGCCAATGACCAAGTCACATGAAATAATGACCAAGTCACACGAGGCAATGACCAGGTCACACGAGGCAAAGATCCAAGTCACACGAGGCAATGACCAAGTCACACGAGGCAAAGATCCAAGTCACATGAGGCAATGACCAAGTCACATGAGGCAAAGATTCAAGTCACACGGGGCAATGACCAAATCCCACAACACAAGGACCAAGTCACACGAGGCAATGACCAAGTCACACAACACAAGGACCAAGTCACACGAGGCAATGACCAAGTAACACAAAACAATGACCAAGTCACACAAGACAAGACCCGGTCATACAAGACAATGACCAAGTCACACAAGGCAATGACCAGGTCATACAAGACAATGACCAAATCACATCAGACAATGACCAGGTCATACAAGACAATGACCAAATCACATCAGGCAATGACCAAGTCTAACGAGACAATGACAAAGTCATATGAAACTGTGAAAATTCTCCTCGTATCTATATGTACCCTACTCAGCATATTAAGATTGGGTCGACAAACTGGTTGTTGCGATTCACGTGCTAAGCACGCGACGCTGTGTGTATGTAAGCGCATGACTGTGTGTTTCTGTTGTTTGGTGGGGCTTGGGGGTGAGGGAGTGGTTAAGGCAACTTCATAATTATCACTGTTAAGCACTTTCAGACTGACTGAAACAAAGAAGAGGTGACCTCAACACGCATGCGCACACTCCAATCTACAGTGTTAATAACATGCGTTCAAAAATATGAGTTCAAAGTTCAAACCACAGAGTGTAAATCCTAAGGAACGAGACAGCCTGGTTTTGATATGAATCTAGTTCCGGTGAAATGCACGTGCTTTCCAACATTTAAAAAAAATGCCCCGCGTGGTTCATAAATCAGGGTCCGTAAATTTAAAGACTTGCTTGGAAGATTTTTGTCCGGTTGCATCACTGGGTCTTAAATGTGAGCATAAACAACTTACATGTGAACTAATTATCTTTTATGTAATCTATACAAGTAAAGTACCCGTCGGACCAGACTGATCATAAGGCCACGGCATACTAAGGGGATTGTGTGTCCAGCACTATGCCCAGCTGCCTTTACTTTACCCCTAACTTTAAGTTGGGTACCCATCAGAGCTGGGTAGAATCAGGGACACCCCTCCAGTCCCGGGAACAAATCCCAACCTTCACCAGGATTCGAACCCATGACAGTTCGGTACGCCAGTCGAACAAGTAATACGTGTAATATTTTTTAAAGTCAGAAGATAGCCATGTTTCACGAGAAAAAGAAATACAGCTGTTGTTGTTTTTTTAAACTAATACAGGTAGTTCGAATGGTGCGGGTGGAAGGTGGCGTACCCGCCCCCCCCCCCCCCCAACCAGTTTTGTTCAACACTACGCTATTGCGATGTGGAAATACACTATCGTATGTAGAGAAGGACATTTCCTTTTCAACGAGTTTCAACAGTGTATTCCAATATAGATTACACAAACATGGACAGATAACCAAGGATGAGATAACCCTGGATACAGTAGTGTAGGCTTATAATGAGTTCCAACAATATAGATTATACCAGCCATGAGAGAACAAAGTACTCTAATATAGACGATATGCAGCCATGTCCTGGTATTTTACTACTCGTCCCAACAAAGATGAATTCTACCAGACAGACAAAGAAAAGAGTGGAAGGAAATCCACAGAAGAATCGGTTATACACACACACACGCTATTGATTCCACCGGGAGCCCAAGGAAAATGATGTCTGAATTACAAACAAAGAGGGAGAAGATAACGAATTGTTGCTAGTAATGCTGGCACCACGGCGTTCAACCAATGCAAACATCATGCAGTGTTCCTGCAACCAAAGCTAGGGATAAGGAAACAAATTCCAGGAGCTTTCCGGGAGTTTTTCGGGAGAAAAACTAATTACCGGTAACTAAAATCCTAGGAGGGTATGACACAAAAATTGAACAGTGTATATGATCAATAATAACAAGATATTTTAACGGTGAAAAATGTTTGTTTTCCATATTTGTATATGACATATAAATAATATATATATATATAGTGCATGAGGTAAACATTATGAAAAAGAACAAGTTAAAAAAATATCCACTAACAAAAATACTTGTAGCTTTTAGATACCGGGTATGCTATTGTATCCACAATTGGTTTGTTTTATTTCGGTTGTAAAAAAAAATATTTTTATATGGCTAACGCACGCTAAATGGCAAGCACTCACAAATTTCAGGAGAAATATTGACATTTCAGGCCTCCTGAAATTCCAAGAGGCCACAGGAACACTGACCACGATTGCCCTGCGAGGGTCTCACACAGTTCGGATCTACCCGCACGCACAAATCAACAACCAAACGATTACAACAGAGGGTGTATCAATTTATTGTTCTTTATTATTGATAAAACAAAAAGTTTTTAAGATAAATAGTAGTTTTAAATTGTATACTTTTTTGAAAGATATATATTATGAAAATAAAATCTCTGCCGAGTGCATAAAGCAAAGACAATCCCACATGGCCATGATGGGGCACGGAGGCCGGGCTGGCGTATTGAAGGTCCTGGCGTTCGAATCCTGATGAAGGCCAGGATTTGTTCTCAGGTCTGGATGGTGGCCCCTGAGTCTACCCAGCTCTGATGGGTACCTGACCTAAGTTAGGGGGTAAAGTAAAGGCGGCTGGACATAGCGCTGGCCACACAATCCTCAAGTATACCGTGGCCACAGAAACTAGTGAACGCTGCCTCACCGGCCGCATGGATCAATTTGGTCCGTCGGGATACTTTTAAAAACAAAAAGATAATCCCACAATGCAAAACAAGAGGAGGGTGAAAAAGTGGAAGAAAGATTTAAGAAACAAAATGGAAGAACAGCACCGTAGAGAGAAGGGGAGAAAATCTAGGATGTGATGCCTTGAGCAGAGCAGAACAGAAACAACAACACGAGATATGTGGAATCGGGCAGTACTCATAAAATCTGTGGCGCCTCCAAAGGTCTAAAATATTAAGGGGGCATGTAGACTCTAGTTAGTTAGAGTGTATAATATATATATATTGGCGTTGTCGATCTGTATGCCGTCCACTGATTATGTCCCTTGTCGTTGTTCTTTTTTCACGTCCATATTGTACACAAGCCCACAATAAAACCAGGCTACATTTAAGCATGGTCAAAGGGGCGAATATTGGAATGAAATGTGACTTATGCCAGAACTTCTTCTTCATTGTACTGTAGAGACCCCGTTAGACCCGAGGGAAATGTCCACAATTAAAGGTTGATTTGATTACAAATGCTCTGGGTTCAAAAGTGTGCATTAATTACTTATAAATATTTGATAACATACGACTGTCAAGTCAGCTGTTCTCAGTTTTATTATCAACAACATTACATCTAATTTAATTTTATATTTTGATATTACATATCATTAATTTATCATAACTTTTTTTGTAACCGGAACAAAAAATAAATCCAAATAGTCAACTGCAAAGTATATCAGAGTAAAAAAATTCAATAAACTTATTCTATAAATTATTGGCTATGGAAATACGCAAAAATAATAAGAAAGTTAAAAAAAAAAAAAAAGGGCGGTGACTGTGTGAAGTGATATTAAAACATCAAAGGAAAGCATCCAAAGAAGGAGATGCCTTCAGTCTCTATGTTCAGATATTCTACAACTTAAATACTTTATGCATTAAAAAACATTCAATTAATTAAAACTACTATGATCAATGTGCTACCCCTTGAAGAGGTGCGGGCCTAAACACACGCATTGACAGCCGCGACTAGAAGAAATCACAGCAGGTAAAAACAAAAACAATGAGCAGTGACAAAATTGATCCATGGGGCAGATAAAGCAGCGTTCGCCTGTTTCTGTGGCCACGGCACACTAGGGGATTGTGTGGACATCACAATGCCCAGCCGCCTATACTTTACCCATACAATAGTCAGGTACCAATCAGAGCTGGGTAGACCCAGGGACACCAGAGATCAAATTCTAGCCTTCATCAGGATTCGAACCCAGGACTTTAGGTACGCTAGCCGAACAAACGAGGCCTTTTAATTTCATAATTATATTTATAGTTCAGTCGAACGCGCTGCCACCCGGTCACCGCGCCCCCAATAAAGTCTATAGTCTTTAAAAAATTCTATAGGTAAGACTTAATGCCTAGCAAGAAATATATACAGACCTAATTGAATGAAGTACAATCCCACCAAGAAATATCAATGAAAAAAAAAAAGATAAATATGATCACAAACAAATCACTGCTGATTCCAGAATCGCATCCAGACGAATGAGAAATAAAAGAGAAAAAACAACAAGAAGAAGATTTAACAAAAAATAAACTAGCAGTACAAAAAAAAAAACAACTCACGACACGGCGTAAGTCTCGTCAAAACGCAGCGTGCTTCTGACGAGCGTCAATCATACTCGTGAGATGGGGGGAAGGAAAAAGAGACGAGGGCGGGGTGGGAGAAGAGGGAGGTTACTCGAAAAGTAACGGGCTAGAGTTTTATCTCCTGCTGCTAGGCAACGCCGGTAACAATTGATGAATCAGCCCCGCCAAGCAGTGAGATGGGAAGGGGTGGATAAACAACCGTACGCGAGTCGATAATCTCCGTTACCAGTGAAATACCAACCAGAAAAAAAATCAAAGTATCGCTACCATTTTAAGTAAAAGATATAGTCATCTTATTGGCAAGTCTAAAGACAATCCAAGGATGTAGTACATACACGAGCAAAGGGCAAAGGAATGAAAGGGAGAGGGGGGGGGGGGTTGTTAAGAGGGGGGCAAGCCGACGCCACTCGTATTGACAAGATTCCATTTGGGGGTGTCTTCAATAAACACAAAGGAGTGTGTGTCAGTCTACACCTTTATCGGAACTCAATTCATCCTCAACGTGAGATGAACATTTTAGCCGACATTCTGTTTATATGTATCTATCTGCAAGCGAAATCGAACTGAGCGAGTGACATCGTCGAACTAAGATGTAAAGCGACACAGGCACAAAAAAGTGGCGATTCAAGAACCAAAGACAATATTCTGACTAGGGATGTTAAAACCGTTTTTTTTTCCAAAACCGGTTTTCGGTTCTATAAAAACGGTTTAAAACCGGATTTCGGCCCCCCCCCCCCCGCGCAATGTCACGAGTCAGAGGACCGGAAAACTAAATGTGCGTAGTTTTGTAGGTATAATTTTGCGTCTCTCCATTGCGTACATCTAAAGATGAGCCGACAAGTAAAAAGATTCACGTTCATTGTAACTGCAACTTAACAATTAATTTGATGTTGTTTTTATCGCAAGCCATAGTTGGTAGGCCTATTTGGAAACACAATAAACACAATATCTAAGACTAAATAGTGTTAGCAAGGCATTTCAGGAATATTTTTGTGCGAATTCAACATTATTTATTAAAAATATTTCCATTAGAACCAAAATAAAAAGGGTCTTCTACTTGAAGTAATGATTACCTTCCAAATTCCAATCAACAAACCGAAATCCGGTTTTGAAAATCAAAACCGGAATCCGATTTTCGTTTAACATCCCTAGTCTGAACGCAGGTAAAATTACCAAAAATCCGTATAATTCCGAGAAAATCGGAAGGGTTGGCAGGTCTGTAATAATGACCAGTCATACAATATTATTGCATTCTTAGCTCTATAGATTATAGCAGTAGTTTAATTAGCCCACATTCTAAATGCATTTCGATTTTTATAGATTTGTTTTCTTGGAGATCCTAGCCAAATGTGGAATAAAAAATTCGCAATCATTGGACTTTACTACCTAGACTGAGAAAGGATTGCCTTTTTAAGGTGGACCGAAATTCTATAGGTACTTACCAGGGGGAGTGCAATATGTTGAGAAAGATATCTATCCGGATAGAAAATTTCTCTTCAAATTGATTCACTTCACTTTAACTCCACCATTGCCAGGTCCCAAGCCCTGGATGAGAAAGGACGAGGGAAGGACCAAGCGGACACACCACGTCGTATCGACGGGGAAAAAACGTGGTTTTCACGTGTTTTTTTTAAAATAGTTTTGCAGTGTGCCCGCTGGGATAGCAACCTTGAACTGCTGAATAGAGAACGATCGCTATAAATATAAAAACCAAATCAACGATGAAGAAAAACAAATCCAGTCGCCGAACTCGTGAGAAGGGTATACCTTAGTATACCTACTAATACTTTGGAATAACCACAGAATAAATATAGAACATAATAGAACAGAATGCGCAATCGCATTTTGTTCTGTTTCCGGAAGTAATACCGACGCCATACAGTTTCCGACGCCATAAAGTTTAAACGCAGCAGTCCTGGTTACACTATCTATATCACTAGACTCTAGACTATATATTTATGCTTTTTTACAATGACTTTTTCATCAAATCTACAATTTCGAAAACCCAAAGCTAATGTATCAGGCAAAAGGTAGAAAGGCTGCTGTGTAATAAACTGCAACAATTATTCGAAAACGATTGATTATCGAACAAATAAGCATGTCAAACTACATGGCTTTCCTGACCTCGTAAATAATAAACAACGGAAAGTTGTAACCTCATATCATATTACATAATATTAGTAGCCTTGCTTTAGTCCTAAGCTTGCTAAGAGTAGATATCAGTAATAAATTAAGCCTTTCTCATTTTACTATAGTAGCATTTCTAGTGACCGCTGCCTTGAACTTTAATATTTAAAAAAAGTGGCGGAAGCCGAGCTTCACTTTTAGTGACTGTGCATATAGGGATTGCGCATTCTCAGATTCTGTTCTATACCTATTCTGTGGGAATAACTACCTCACTGAGTTTTTCTAAGTGCCAATATCACTTTAAAGATCTTTTTGTCTTGAATACGAATACGAAAATGGAGGTTTCATTGAGCGGTTCCATTTGTGTGATTTTTTTTTAATGTTGAAAATTCGGTAATTTTGCATGAATAGCGTAGAATAAGAAAGAACAACACCCAGAACTCAGAACTAGTGTTCTAAAAAATTATAACTAAAATTTTGTTGCTTGGAGCTATTGCTTAGTGGCTTACAACGGAATATAGTTTTCGCTATTAATTTTGGAAAAAAAATATTTTTTAATGAAAACATGCACGTTTTTCTACGAAAACTCAAACTACAACCGCGTTGTTTATTTTTCTATTGAAAATTTTATGTGACGTCAATGCCGTTACTACTACTAAATTTCGTTTAAAAAAAATTAAACCAACTCCAAGCAAATAAAATGTTCAGTTAGAATTTTTTAGAACCAATATCATCAATATGATAAAAATAAATTAAAAACAGAAAATGTTTTAAAAAAATATTTTTTACCGTAAAAAAAACTAATTCATAAAAACAAAGTTTTCATTACACTACCTTTCTTTAGTTGAATGTAACTTTAGTTGTTACGCCAAATGGAACCTTTAATTTAATTGTTACGCCTAAAGGAATTGTCACTTCAGTTGTTACGCCTAAAGGAACCGTCATTTCATTTTTTACGCCTAAAGCAATTATCACTTCGGTTGCTACGCCTAAATGAACCGTCACATCAGTTGTTACGCCAAAAGGAACCTTCATTTCAGTTGTTACGCCTAAATGAACCGTCACTTCAGTTGTTACGCCTAAAGAAACGGTCAATTCAGTTGTTACGCCTATGGAACGGTCAATTCAGTTGTTACGCCTAAAGGAACGTCACTTCAATTGTTACGCCTAATGGAACCGTGACTTCAGTTGTTACACCTAAAGGAACTTTCAGTTCAGTTGTTGCGCCTAAAGGAACCGTCACTTCAGTTGCTACGCTAGGCCCAGTTATAAAGCTAAATAGGCCTACTGTAAAAAAAGGCTCTAGGCCTATACTCTAGGCTATAGTGTGACTATAGGCTATAGTTAGTCTATACTATAGCCTAGTAAAAGGCCTAAATAGTAATAGTAACTAGTACTAGTAGGCCTACTAAAAACGCTAGCATCAGGCCTAAACATATTTATACCGTATATGGCCTATATTGCTATAATAGGCTAGGCCTATGTATTATTTTAATAAATATTTTCCGTTTTTTTTTTGCCAAAAAAAATAATTTTCCTTTAGTATTGTATTGTAGTGGGCCGGTTCCTATTTTGTTTTTCAAAGGTCAGTTTAAGAGTAGATAATTTGCGTTTAAATTTATAGTACAGAGATGTAGTCCTAGCGCTAAAAATGTGTCGCTTTCCAAGAAAATATTACCGAAAATATTACTTGACGATCATTCCAGTTGATGTCACGCAATTTTTATTTTATTTTTTATATCAGGTTATTTTTTAAATCGCTACCATTTATAATAAAAAAATAAGTTGTAATCGGACTTTGGCGGCCATGTTTTAACACGAAACCGTTTCGTAACAACCAGGTTTCGCGATCAAAATATTAGCATAGGCGTACGTTTTAATAAAAAAAAAACGGAAGTGGCAAAAAAAAAAAGAACACTTCCGGGCTCGCTAATTTTTTTTATTAGCCTATTTCGGATTTTTACGATCGACAGTCTGAACTAGGGATGTTAAAACCGTTTGTTTTTTTCCAAAACCGGTTTTCGGTTCTATAAAATCGGTTTAAAACCGGATTTCGGCCCCTCCCCCCGCGCAATGTCACGAGTCACAGGACCGGAAAGCTAAATGTGCGTAGTTTTGTAGGTATAATTTGCGTCTCTCCATTGCGTACATCAAAGAGCAGAGCACATCTAAAGATGAGCCGACAAGTAAAAAGATTCACGTTCATTGTAACTGCAACTTAACAATTGGTTTGATGTTGTTTTTATCGCAAGCCATAGTTGGTAGGCCTATTTGGAAACACAAGAAACACAATATCTAAGACTAAATAGTGTTAGCAAGGCATTTCATGAATTGGTTTGTGCAAATTCAACATTATTTATTAAAAATATTTCCATTAGAACCAAAATAAAAAGGGTCTTCTACTTGAAGTAATGGTTACCTTCCAAATTCCAATCAACAAATCGAAATCCGATTTTGAAAATCCAAACCGGTTTTCAGTTTCAAAACCGGAATCCGGTATTCCGGTTTTCGTTTAACATCCCTAATTCTGACATAGCATTTGCTGTTTTACTAAACCTTACTAGGTCACTGACGATGAAACTGATAAAGTGACATGATACAGGTGAACGGGAAGTTTAATGACAGTTCTGAATGCGTTTTGGAGCAAGAAAAAATGGGTTCACTAATTACATTGGTAACGTGCGTACAATGGGATTGTGTGGCCAGTACAACATGACTCGTTACATTAACGGGATAGTTATTCCCAACACTAGACAAACATACACACACTCCAAATACACATTATCAGTGAAGTCAGCACGCGATTGTTTCATGTCAGACCCTGGGAACAGTCACAGGAAGTAAGTTCTTTATATTAATCAACGTAGAGAACCGGTTAACAGTGGTTAACAGACGATTAGTCAATATGGTACTTGCAAGACTGGCGAAAATTATTTTTTTTTCAAAATTTTATTATTCTTTAATTTTTTGATGTTAGTCACACATTTGAGGTTTTCGGATAATCAGTCAAGGCACCATTACTATC
The DNA here is from genome assembly GCA_949126835.1 of Anisus vortex. Classification (NCBI taxonomy): domain Eukaryota; kingdom Metazoa; phylum Mollusca; class Gastropoda; family Planorbidae; genus Anisus; species Anisus vortex. The sequence goes on along the minus strand of OX421495.1, from coordinate 48,403,832 downwards.
AATTAGTCAATATAAGTAAAGTACCCGTCGGAACGAATTGATCCATAGGGCCCGTGAAGTTTCTGTGGCCACGGCATAGTAGATGATTGTGTGGCCAGCACTATGCACACCCGCTTTTACTTTACCCCCAACTTAAGTCAGGTACCCATCAGAGCTGGGTAAACTCAGGGACAAACTCGAGTCCGGGAAAAAAATCATAGCCTTTACCAGGATTCGAACCCTAACCCGATCCGAACGCGCTGCATATTTAAATAGAGATGACATTAAAAACATACTCTTCTAATTTAAATAACACACGTAAAGAGAAAAAGAATATAAAAGTACACGGTTTTCTTAGAGAGATGTATAAAAAGATAACAAATACATAGAATTGCTTACCGTCTAGGACATAATCACACAAAATCTCTTAGTTTTTTCTTTCAGACAAATCCCCTGACCAAACAACCAATCAGAAGCGAGCTTAAAACATCTAAACGTGCCTACACTTACACTCACACAAAAAAAGCAGCTAAGTTGCATACAATTTTAAACAAAAATCATTATTTGCAGGTGGAAAATTATCCCCGTTTTTTTTATACTAGAAAATGTCTGACATGACTCGCAAAAACAAAAAAACAGCCATAAAATCAATATGAGACAACAGGTTATTTTGTTGCTTTAAAAAAAAAACACAAGCAGCCAATGGGTGTTAGCGTTTTAGTTGTGTGTTTTTTTTAACAGTTAAGACTCATCGTCTATTATTGATTGAACCCTCGTCTTAATGCTCGGCAAATGAAATAAGAATCATTGGCTTGTGATAAATAAAAAAAATAAAGGAACTATTCTCAATAATTAGTTTTGCTTGAAATGAGTGAATTACACAGAAAATAAAAGAGATTTGAAAATTAAAATAGGTTAATTGGGGATAATATGATGACTGCCAATAATGGCAGTTGACATGATGTCCAGATACTTAACGCTGCATAATTAGATTGGGCGAAACAAAAACACATACAAGCAACTGGGTCATTGTTATTAAGAACAAATAATAGAGCAGAGTTTTTAAACAAACGTTTGTTTCACAATACGTTATAATCGATATAACGAGTTTAGCGTGCGCATGTATTATACCCGTGTCTTTCAATTGGCTGGCAAGTTTTGAAGGCAGTGCAGACTTCAAGGTCCGCGAGACTGTTTGCTGTAGATGGCAGAACTTCAAGGCCCGCAAGAATGTTCGCTGTAGATGGCAGAATTTCAAGGCCCGCAAGAATGTTCGCTGTAGATTGCAGAATTTCAAGGCCCGCAAGAATGTTTGCTGTAGATTTTCAAGGCCCGCAAGAATGTTTGCCGTAGATGGCAGAATTTCAAGGCCCGCAAGAATGTTCGCTGTAGATGGCAGAATTTCAAGGCCCGCAAGAATGTTCGCTGTAGATTGCAGAATTTCAAGGCCCGCAAGAATGTTTGCTGTGGATAGCAGAATTTTAAGGACAGACTCCTTACTTAAGGTAGACGATATACAGCGGCCGGCCGAATTGTCACTACACGTCACGTAATTTAGAATTTCTCGGAGGTAAAGCGTCTAACATCTGCGGAAAATAAATCAAACACTGAACTGATGACATCACGGAAAAGATTAGGAGGACACAATACTCTTCTGTACAGAAAGAGAGTTTGTGGCATATTATAAGAAAAAAAGAAGCGAAAATCGTATCATTATACTCAAACATCTCGTGACGTAATTTCAGCTGATATCGCTGATTTTAGGCCTGCGCCTTACGCAGACTGTCTCGCTTTGCGGCTCCTGATGAAGCTCACACTCGCGTTGCCGATCTCTTCGGGTGATGTGGAAACACGTTTCTGTACCCACGGGGCCTCAAATACTGGCGAAGTGTGTAGACCGCCGATACGTTCACGTTAAAAAATACACCGGCGGGCGAACGCATGGGCGACAGTCCCTGCTGCGACTCCGGGTGTCCCGCTGTCATTGCACTCGAGAAGGTCTGTGGTCCCGGTGGGGAGGAATAAATGAATGCAGCAGTTCCGTCTCAAAAACCCGCCCTGGTGCCTGGATGCCCATACCTAAAGTATGGGATTTGTGATACCGGGTGACATTGCATGTAAACGGGCGAGCCACAACGATAAAGATCCGCGGGGACTTCCGCAGTTTGATCGTAAGCTGGGCTGCGGAAACCATACCTTACGTAACACGGCACGCCACACCTTCGAAGCGCCGTGGGGTGGCGGGCGCCCCAGACAGAACCTTGGTGTGCCCCAACGTTGGTTCACCCCTGAACACCATTACGCCCCTGGACTAAAGAGTCGGCTGTCTCGTACGTTGTTGTTAATAGACATTTTAAATTTCATTCTCAAAATTAGGATCGGCGCTGTCAGGACTGAGATATTCTCTGTCACAAGAATACCCACGACAGCTTACACTGCGCTTTTTTCAACAATAAATAATATCTTTAGGAACATTATCCCATAGTTGGTTGAGAACAATACAAGTTCAAAGTCTGTTTCAGCCTCCTCGTTTGACCTAAAGCGAATCTATTGATTAAACTGTTCGAACGCGAACGCTTTTAGATACAACTATTTAATTATTAATAATGATTGATTAACGATTAAGGGGCTGTTTAAAAAAACGGTTTTATTTTGTTTGATCTAAGAACAAGTCTTGGAACTCCTGGTAGTTCTGGTACTGCATTTGCCGCTGAGCACCGTGGAATTGCAAAAGCGTTCCGAGGAATTTATGATTTATTTTTTTTGCAGCGGTCAATCGTGTACTATACTTACTACATCAGCAACCAATAATACGTTATTTGTCTAATGGGTTGGTGAAGTGTAAAGGTTACAGGTGTCATTAACCCGAAGTCAGCACAAAAACCGAGCCGTCTTTACTATGCCCCAAATTAGGCCTTCTCGTGGTGGCCGAGCGGCAGAGGGTTCCGCTGGCGCACCGAAGGTCCTGGGTTCGAATCCTGGTGAAGGCTAGGATTTTTTCGCGGGACTGGAAGGTGTCTACCCAGCTCTGATGGGTACCTGGCATTTTATTAGTTTGGGGTAAGATGAAGGCGGCTCGGCATTGTGCTGGCCACACAATCCCCTAATAATGCCGTGGCAACAGAAACTGATGAACGCTGCTTCACTCGGCCCTATGATCAGTTTGGTCCGACGAGATACTTTAGAACTGGGCCTAATTGATGGTGGACATCCGCGAGATCCCGGAATCTTTTCGGAGTTTTCCAGGACCTTCAACAAAGAACTTGGCAATCAGCTGCTGAACCACAAGGACGAGTACAAAGCCAGTAAGTTTGTGTTCAAAACCCTCACATGTCAACTCTTTGTAATGTTCAAATTGTGCATAAGAATTGTAATGTATTGAAAAAAGCCACAAACTTGCATTGAAATACGAACAATTAACAACCAAAACGTAGAAAAAGTACACTCATCGCCTAATCCTAATGTAGAACAATAACTACCAATATCCAAGACATGTACTTAAATCAAAACAGCTAAAGGAAACAAGCAGAAAAAAAAATAAGAACTGATGCAGATAATTTTCTTGACAACCACATAGAACAGAGGCAATGGCAATACAAAATACCTATATGGTTATATAATGTCTCGATGGCAATACACAATGTCTCGATGGCAATACAAAATATCTCGATGGCAATACACAATGTCTCGATGGCAATACAAAATATCTCGATGGCAATACAAAATATCTCGACGGCAATACAAAATATCTCGATGTCAATACAAAATGTCTCGATGGCAATACACAATGTCTCGATGGCAATACAAAATGTCTCGATGGCAATACACAATGTCTCGATGGCAATACAAAATATCTCGATGGTAATACGAAATGTCTCGATGGCAATACACAATGTCTCGATGGCAATACAAAATATCTCGATGGCAATACGAAATGTCTCGATGGCAATACAAAATATCTCGATGGCAATACAAAATATCTCGATGGCAATACAAAATATTTCGATATCAATACAAAATGTCTCGATGGCAATACACAATGTCTCGATGGCAATACAAAATATTTCGATATCAATACAAAATGTCTCGATGGCAATACACAATGTCTCGATGGCAATACGAAATGTCTCGATGGCAATACAAAATATCTCGATGGCAATACAAAATATCTCGATGGCAATACAAAATATTTCGATATCAATACAAAATGTCTCGATGGCAATACACAATGTCTCGATGGCAATACAAAATATTTCGATATCAATACAAAATGTCTCGATGGCAATACACAATGTCTCGATGGCAATACAAAATATCTCGATGGCAATACACAATGTCTCGATGGCAATACAAAATATTTCGATGTCAATACAAAATATCTCGATGGCAATACAAAATGTCTCGATGGCAATACACAATGTCTCGATGGCAATACACAATGTCTCGATGGCAATACAAAATATCACGACGGCAATACAAAATATCTCGATGGTAATTCAAAATATCTCGATGGCAGTACGAAATGACGATGGAAATACAAAATATCACGACGGCAATACAAAATATCTCGATGGCAATACAAAATATCTCGATGGTAATACAAAATATCTCGATGGCAATACAAAATATCTCGATGGCAGTACACAATATCTCGATGCCAATACAAAACATCTCGATGGCTATACAAAACATCTCGATGGCATAACCGAAATGTCTCGATTTCAATGCCAAAAACAAGACTAAATGCAATACTAAAGGATGGATGCAATGTCTAATGCCTCGATGACGACTCGAAAAGTCTCAATGGCGATACTAAAAAGTCTCAAAGACAATACCAAATGCAATCATATAAAGCTAGATATCAGTTTTAAGCTATGGCGAAGCGAGGTTTAATTTAATTTCATTGTGTGCTATATTTAGAAACCATGCAAATAAAAATCGGCTAGATTTGGCACTAATGAGGCATTTTTTTTTTTTGTTTAATGTCAGAAATAAGACAAGCCGAGATCTGGAGCATATACGATCACACACAACGGGGCGAAATTAAATTCCCTCTAAATAATTCTGAAAAATTAAATTAATACTTTTGCCATTGTCCTTTAGGTCATAATTTAAAGGTAGGAAAAAAATGAATGTCTCAGCAGTCAATTTCTAAATAAAAGAGATAACTGGAGTAATTGGTTTAAAGACAAATCATTCATTAAGAAATAGATACAAAAGTAACTAAAGTCGGACCAAATTGATCATAGGGCCACGGCATACTAGGTGATGTGTGGCCATCACAATGCTCAGGCGCCTTTACTTTACCTCAACTATCGTCAGGTGCCCATCAGAGCTGGGTAGACTCAGCAACACCCTCCCGACCCCGGAACAAACCCCTAGCCTTTACCAGGATTCAAACACAGGATCTTCAGTACGCCAGTTAAACGCTCTGCCACAGTGGCCTCATAAAGAGAAGAAGAGAAAATCAGTCACATAGTGATAGTGCTTTATAATATAATTAAATACATTACTTGTTGTTGGGAATGTGAGTGCGTGTGTGTGTGTGTGTGTGCTCCTTATCAGAATAGATTTAGCTAACCGTATAAGATTGATTACATTTTTACATATAAGGAAAGTGAATTTGTTTCCCTTGAAATTGAAAAAGTATTATCTTTTGAATAATGAACACCTGACTAAAGTGGTTCCATGTCACTTAATCCCCAGACACTTAATCCCCTGGTCACTTAATCCCATGGTCACTTAATCCCCAGACACTTAATCCTAAAAATGCAATTTTAAGTAAAAAATTTTGAAATGAGACAAGAATATAATTCAAATAATTATTTTCATATAATCATTACAATCATATCAAACACAAAAAAGTAATCAGCTATTCACTTTTATCTTGTTAGTTTGACAATTAATAATAAATATTTAAATCATATTATATATTTAAAAAAATATAATAAATTTAAACATCAGTTTTAAGTTGTTTCAACACAGGAACTTCATATCAAAACTTCAATGAATTCAATGTCATCTTAAAATCTACAACATTAGTTAAATTTAATGTGAGAGATTTCTATTTAACTGATTATTGTTCATCCGTTATGATAACAAACTGTTCTTAAGTGTTTGTAGGGTAAGTGTTTTTAATCAGTATGACAGGTAAGCTCATGTTTCCATTTAACGCCTTCTTCTTGAACCAGAATTCATATCCTTCATGAACTAGTAAAGATCTACCTTTACTACTTATGATGAACACCATGTCCTCTTTATCCATAATGCCTATTATCATAAAAGTGAGCCCAGCACATTAAACAATGTTTAGAGCCCACCGAGAGTTACCACCGGTGGCCAAGTTCCTAAATTAAGATTGTCGAGCAATCGAGCCACACCTCTCTGCGGAACAATTATGAGATAAGCTAAAACAAAACTTTATCACATTGACCATTTTATTGTTGATCATAAAACTTTTATTGTTTATCATAAAACGTATAAATCATCAATTGGAACATTAATATTCTGCCAATTAGTACAACAGATCGTCACCACAGGGGGTCGTTAAGTCGACCATAACCCAACTGCTAAAATTGACAGCCATGCATTACATTTATATAATGCTTTAGAAAGGATTAAGAGTCAGTATTAAGAAAAAACTATCTAAGCCACATTGCGGGTGCCTAACTTCTATAACAAGTTTCGCCGCGTAATAAACAACTGAATGCAAAGTGAATTGGGAAATCTTGATACGACCTTGCGTTCAACAGAGTAAATAAAAGGATGTGGCCATTTTTTGCTAATGGTTTTCTGTTTGGACGCTTGGATATATTTTTGATATATAAAACCAACACACCAATGATTGTACGTGATATAATAAAATTTTCTTTTGGTGGATATTTCCAAATTATGTATTTAACTTTTATCCCGATTCATTAAACGTTGTAGGCGTCTATAGAGGACAAACATATACATAAAAAGAAACTCACAGTAATTATATATATTGATTTTTACAGTCAATTATCTTGTCACGGTCGAATGTTTTAATTATTTTGTCATGGCTAAATGTTTTAATTATTTTGTCATGTTTGAATGTACTGATTAAGTTGCGTTTGTTGAATGCTATAATTATGTTGGTACAAATGCCCAATTATTATGAAATTTTTCTAAAATCAATATTTTAATACAACTTTGTTTTTTCACTGTAGACTCTTCATCATACAGAAGGCATAAGATTTATTTTACTATTGACTAAGAGGGATGATTTTCAAAACATTGTAAATGTAAGGCCTTAAGATGGAGAATTGTTAGGTGTAGGCTTACTGTAAAAACAAAATGCAAATAAAAGTTATTGTCAGGATGAGGCAATGTGCACACAAAAATATCCAGTGCAAATATTGCACCTGCAGTCTTCTGGTTATCTGCACACAGTTTCAATTCACAATACCAGGCCCAAAACATTTTTCTCATGTTTACATTTAATCCCCCAGCCTTTTGTTGTCAAATCCTATAACAGTGCCAAGCCAAGATTTCTAGAGCTGGCTTCACGAGAGATATCTCTAATTTTGTGTAACTTCATTTGAAGGTTTCTCTAATGCTGTCAATGTTTAGGCTACACCATAGTAACATTGTGTTTTATAATACTAAAGTAACCATAGTAACATTGTGTTTTATAATACTAAAGTACAAAAGTAACCTGGTCGGATCGATCAATAGTGTTCACCAGTTTCTGTTGCTACTGCTTACTAGGGCATTGTGTGGCCACCACAATGCCCACCCGCCTTTACTTTTTCCTAACTAATGTAGGGTAGACTCATGGACGACCTCCAGGCCCAGGATCAAATCCTAGCTTTCACCAGGATTCAAACCCAGGACCTTCGGTATGCTAGGCCACCCTGGCCTATATAACCCACTAGGCCAACAAACACAAAAATAAACTGTAATATCTGCCTACATTTAACCTATCATTTTCTTACATTATGTTTTCTAATTTACTAATAGCACCTTGTCTTTTAAATTCTCTATATTAACTTTTGCTTTTTGTTTCCGACCTCACATTCAAGGGGTTCATTGTCCACTTCCCATCATGTGACCGAGCTAAAACTTGGCCTATATAGGTGTTTCCCCCGACAACACATTCTATTAACTTTTTTAACCACAACACAATTAAGGAGAGGGGAGATGTAGGTTAATTTATAATACACAACATAAAGTGATGACAGTTACTATTCTTATATTAACAACCTTTTATTTCTCTTTTCATGTCCCAGAGAATCACTTTGAAAAAAGTCCCCAATGACAAATAAAAAATAATTTGATATATATATTATATATATATATATATATTCATATATATTCATATTCATATATATATATATATATATAAATAAATACATTTTCTAAAAATCTTTGTAAATTTAAAGCAAACAGTTTTGGCCAACATTATTTTCATTACGCTGATACAACTATCCAAATATAGTTGGATAAATGCAGTATTAATCCTTTAATAATAGTGCCCACCTGCTTATGTACACTCCTTTCTGCGCAAATAAAGTTTCCGACGCTGAGGTCAAGTGACACCCCACCCTGCATAAAGTGCCGGCAGTGGATGTCAAGTGACACGCCGACCTGCATAAAGTGTCGGCAACGGAGGTCAAGTGACATCCCCACCCTGCATAAAGTTCCGGCAACAATATGCACTGTGAAAAAAGAAATGCTCAGCAACACACTCGTAAGTAGGTGAATGTTCACATAGCTAAAAAGTATGCCCAGGCTATTCATACATTCCTTCTGAGTGCTTAAGCCCTACAGCCAATCCCAATAAAATATCACCTAAACTACTAATTACTAAGACTAAACGCTAAAAATTTAAAACAATAATTATTTAGGCTTAGTTTTTCCATTGAAATCTATTGCATTATAAAATAAGTGAGTGAGCCTAAAGTATTAAACATTATTTAAAAATTATAGCATTCAAATATAACAATAATAATTGTTTTTATATAGCGCTTCTATCATGCTATTAGCATGCTCAGTGCGCTCTAGTAGATTATTACGTCCACTAGGCCCAGGGATGTTTATTGATTTAGTAGTTTCAATTTATCAGATAAGTCATAAGTTGTTTACACAATGAACTAGGTGCTTCTAAGAAATATTCACCCAATTTCTGAAGAAAAATGTGAGTACTAATTAGGCCTAACCTTAATTAATCTTTTGATTAATCTATTTCCGGTTGAAAATGTATGAAACTGTAATCAAAACTAAATCACGGAATGGAGCATTTTTTCATAGTAAAAAAAATAACCAATTTTCAAGTGGCTATTCGGACCCGATAGACTTAGTGATAAATAGTTAGTATCGGTTAGTTTATATAGGTTAGGGATGGCTTTGTAGTATTTTTGGTAATAGTTAGTATCGGTTAGGTTATAAAGGATAGGGATAGATTTGGTGTTTTCTGTGCTACTTCTTATTTATTATAATATATATGGTAAAACAAACATTTTGTGTGTTTCTTTCCCTCTTTTTTTGATGTTTTTTATGAGTTTTAAGGAATTCTGACTGAAACTGGGTCCGAAAAGCCATTTCATGCTAAAGGGACCCAGGTCCGAATATCGGCAGCCTTAAAAAAATGTAGACCTCATTATATTATAGTAAGGCTTTATATAAGAAATACTTATAGGCCTACTTATAGCCTTATATTTTTATATATATTATTTCCTTGTTCACTTAGACTTAGAAAGTAGAAAGACAAATAGGGTGTCAGTAAAAATATTTCATCTCTAGTTCTATCGAGGTTTGAATTTTTTGGTTAGAAAGTAGTCCCAATCAACAGAATGTAATAGATAAATAGTATAGACTTTGGCTTTGAATCATATTGAATGGGTCGAATTTTATTTCATAGCCTACTCAGTACTCAGTTTACATTCTTTTACATTAGACCTAATCTAGACCTAGTCTAGATCTAGATTAGGCCTACTAATTTACTAATTTAAATTAGAAAAAAAAATAATATAAAAATTAAAACCGGTATGAGTATGAGTATGCTCAACTTGGTGTAATGTAATGGCAACAAACAATGTCAACAAATGAAGTATAGACTCGTAGCTAGACAAATTATGTTGCATCAAACACTCAAATTAGATTAAAAACGAATCGAGTCAGACTCAAGACTTGAACTTACTTGAATCTTGAAGTCATGTTGAAGACTCAAAATAAATATTAAAATAAGTTTGTCACTTCTTAAAATTAAAATGAAAAGTCACCTTACCTTTAAAGAACTTAAGTGCAATCTTAAAAACTTCTTCTAGAGGAAATCCCCACTTTTCTTTGTGTGCTTCAACAGATTCTGACGATGCAGACTTCTTCGGTTCTTCATCGCCACTTACGTTCAATTTTTCAACTCCGTTTACAATGTTTTCAGATGAGGTGGCCGCCATCTTGTTTACGGTATTCCACGTAAACCCACAAATCTCGCTCTCGTCGATTAAAAAAAATGTCTCGGCCCGGCGTATTTCTTTTTCGATTAAAATCGTTTTAATGTAGTGTAATAAACTTATACTGCAATGTCAGCATGAAGAGAGAATAAAAGATGTTCTTATAGGGCCTAGTCTAACCTTTCTTTTTCTAAAGGGAAAGGGTGGTGTAAATGTGACGCTAAAGATATTTAAATTTTGTTTCGAACGATTTTATTAAACAGATCGCCACAATCAAAGGTTTAGGCTACAGCCTATAGCCTATTAGGCTATATAGGCCTAAGCTTATTCTATATAATAGATTTGACCTGTAGGAATACACACAGCCACTATAGGGTCTTTTATTACAGGGGTAGGCATCCTAGAGATACCTTACGTGAGTCAGACGTGGCACGCAGAGAGATTTTCAATGGCACGACGAAATTTAAGACCCCCCCCCCCCCCCTGAACAAACCAGGAAAACCAGTAACTTCACCTCAATAAAACAGTATAATAAAAATGCAAGAATAGCCTCCGACCACGGTTGAGCGTGGGGCGCAATAATTTTCTTTATAGACGAAGGAACAAAACATTAATAAAAATGCAAGACTAGACTCGGACCACGGATGAGCGTAGGACGCAATAATCTTCTTTATAGAAGGAGCGTCTGTAATGTATAAGATAAGAAGTAAATTCTATCAATTCAGGTCAAAACATAGTATTATTAGATATGTTTCAGCAATGGCCAACTCACTGGCAATAGACACTTTTACTTTCGCCAACTTAAGTCAGGCATTTATCTTCAGAATTCGATGTAGGCCTATAGTGTATTGAGGGATCGTTTGGGGCGAGAGGCTCCTGAGTCCAGGGCGTAACAAAGTTAAAGGGGTTGATCAAGGGGGAGGAGGGGCACACCAAAACCCTGTCCGAGACTAGCCACGCCGTGGCACGACGATAAGGCGTGTCGCGTAACATAGGGCGCGGTCTCCGCAGTACATGCACTTAGGGTTGCCAGACATGTCCTCCTTTTTAGCCCTGTGTCCTCCTTTTGGTACCCATGTATCTGGCAACCCTACCTGCACTATACTTCGCTCACCCCCTGCAGAGTTCTTCTTGGGTCATTATCGTGGTAGCTCACCTGTATAATTTGTGCACAAATCCCTAGCCCTGGATGTCCAGACGGTGGTCCAGACTTTATATAGTCCCGGAATTCGTGCTACCGGGCGACAAAGCCGGTATACGATTATTATCGTGGTGGCATAAGTAAATTGCAAGCTTTTGCGACTTCTTATGTGGATGACACCTCATTACTTTACAGTTTACAGGATTAGCCTAAGTCTTTTGTTTTGTTCGTGAATTTTTTTGTGGTCGGTATGTGAAAAAAGTAGGGGGCGGGGGAGGCATGGAAACATCGTGATGGCTCCGTAAATATACAAGTCTGACCACTCGCCTCAACACCCCCACCCTTCGTTCTATTCAGCGCCCCCCCCCCTCCACACACGCAACCTTTGATGACTGCGGAACACAATCTTCTGCTGCGTTATTCACGAGTTCAACTCAAAGCGTGTTTGTCCAACAGTTTTCTTGAGGCGCTCAATCTGTGTAGTTTTTGGTTGGTCAGTTGACTTGGTCATTTATAGCTGATGAGCTCCGCAGAAATTGTCCATTCAACTGTGTTAGAAGCTTTAAGTTGTTGCTATACGTGAACAGACGCAAGCTATTTTGTTGAAGATTTCCCAAAAGTGTAAGTTGTTTGGCCAAAAGCCTTTTATTTTTATTTTTATTTTGCAGCGTTTATAAGAGATGTCCACAGATTGTTTGAAAGAATTCTAAGCTCACGATAATAGTCAAATATAAAAGTGTTAATACATGTATTAACATACATGTATTGTATTATCTTAGTGGACAAATGTTTTCAAAGTAAAAGTTAAAGGCCTACATATCTAATATAGTTAAAATTCGCAATAAAAATTTTCAGTTGGCCTATTACAATAGACTTTCTTATAAGAATAGCTTATAAAATGTTTTAATGTTACACAGTTACATTTTGAAAGATATTTGACGTGATTAGGTTGCATGGTTTTACAATAATTGGGGACATTTGTTCCAACTATTTTTAGTTATAAATTTGCAAGTTTAACTTGTAAGTGCTTGTGTTTATATTCATCCTCATCCAACCCGTGACCATTACGGTCGTTGGGGGGAGCGAATGGACAATGACATATCAGCAGTCATCTTTCTGTATCCATTAGTACTGTGGGCTTGTGTTAACTTGTTTAAAATAGCCTGGAAATTATTTTTTTGTAGTTGTAGAGCATTTGCAATAGGCGTGGCTTAGGTTTCTAGATGACGTAACTAAGTAATTAGCAGCCACGATGATCATTATGTTGGAATAACATTGTTCTTTACCATGAGTATTTTAAACCTAAAATATAAGGAATTTGTTTCCATAAATCTTATTTAACTTGTGCACGTACGGAACCTATTCCATTGATTTGTGATGGTTTAAATTTTAGCTTTGAATGTTTATTTTCATCACATGACAATGTTGTATATATAGTTTACGTCAGATTGTTGAAATATTAAAAAATAAAACCTTAAGCCTACGGCTGTCATTTGTCACCACTGGACAAAGTAAAAACACGGGCTTTTTGTCACGTGATTGCAAATGCTCTATAGACGCAGAAGTACTCCTGCAGCACAGAAGCTATTATAGTTTTAAAGCCAAAGATTTACACAATTAACACTTCTTTTCTATTAACAGGACAATGCCTCAAGACACGAGAGACGAGGCTTCATCCAGGATTACACGACAGGTGAGTGACAGGGTGTGTCATCTATTTCAGTGACATGTCAATGGTGTCGCTAGTGTTCAGTTTTGGGTTCATGTAAAACAATGGTCGAATGGCGTCGCATCGAGGGGCCTAAGATAAAAATACTACTGGTTATCAAAATTGTACAATAAATTTCGCACAGTTGATTTTCAAGTAAGTGTGGCGTTGTATTACCAATGGATACATCATTTACAGCTTTGTCATTTATGTCCATAATTGTTAGACATTCTGACCCCCCCCCCCCCCTTTTCGCTTTCCCCTTAATAGCCCAATAAGCTTTTATACGGTTCAACCAAATATACTTCTAAAGTGAAATTTTATACAGTTCAACCAAATATACCTCTAAAGAGAAATTAGGATGTCGAACCGAATTGAACCAAGGAGCTATGAAGTAGCGTTCACCAGATTCCACGGCCTACTAGGGGATTGTCAGGGCAGTGCGCTGGCCGCACTTAATCCCCCCCCCCCCAACGAATGCCAGGTTACGCCACCAGAGCTCCCTCAGTGGCATCCTGCAGACCAGGGGAAAATATCCAATACTTTGCCAGGAGTCGAACCCAGGATCATCATCACGCCGCCGTGCCCATTAAACTATAAAAATATTTATTACATTAATTTGAAAAGAAATTATTTCGAAAAAAGCAATGTAGTTAGTTACGTTTGTAACACAATGATTGTGTTGCTGTAAAAATGTTAAATGTTATGTTTTTTTTAAATTATAGCCCGACACCAGGACCTGCCTCTCTCCATATTTCAAACCGGAAAACATTTTTCACTCTCCCTTTACTCGGCTCTCATTTTTTTTTTCAGATTAATTCGTGAGAATAATAATTACAATTTTTTTTCTGATCTAGATAAAATATTTCTTCACAATAATTTAAAATTGAGAAATTTTTTTTTAAAATAAATGAATAAATTTTGATAATTAGCTAAAATATCCAACATGAGATTATGAATAAAGTCCGCAGGTGTTGCAAATGTGCCCCCTTCCCCCAGCCCAACCCATTTCACTTTGCAATCATGGTAACGCCACTTATTTTAATTTATCGTGGTGTTTGTCACTTTGTGATATAACAATATGAAATACTTTTTTTTAAAGTATAGTTATCGAAAATGTGTATTTTAATTGTTCTGATACTCTATTTACTTTTATCAGGAAAAAGCAGAAAGCCATTCCAGACAACAGGCAAATCACTCTATTGAAAATCACGTGGCTGTAATGTCACAGCGATCGTCTGCGCTAGATAACCCGGAAGGCGCGAAAGAGCAGAGGTCAGGCAGTATCCGTGGTCAAGTCTTGGACGCCAACAGTAATGTAGTAGTACAGTCTGTGGAATCAGATAGAAGTACAACCAGTGACGGGAAGGGGTTTAACAGGAACGGAGCGTCAGTAGTGTCAGGCACCATCATCACTTCAGGTACGCCGTCTGCGACATCAGATAGCCGAGTGACAGAAAAATTCAGTTCTTCGGCCCCGCCTACGGTTCACCCAAGCGTAAAAACCGGAAACAAAGACAGTCGTAGCCAACGTTACCGCGATGATTGTGTCCGACGTTTGGGAGGTTCTGATAGAGAATGCAACCAGAAGTCCCGAAAGATGGCACAGAACTCAGCACACCAGGGTAGCTATTTGCGATTTGAGGAGACGTCCAGGTCTAACGGTGGTCGGGGAGTTTCCAAGTACGGATCCTCAAGAAGTGTTTCGCCCGGATGTTTTGACCGACCGAGTCAGTTTCATTATACAGCAAGCATCCCGCACGAGCTTTCACGAAGGCAAGGTAGATGGCCGTCCGGGGCCTTCTGCGAGACACCGCCCTATAGAGCTGCACAGGACTACGGTAATAACAAATCGTCAATGCCCAGGTCCAAAATGGCCAAAAATTTCACTAACTTGCATCGCGGTAAAATTGCTACAGATTTAAGAACACACTTGCAGCCCTTGGTCAGTTCCCATGAGCGGTCACTAAATGCTGAAAGAGTGCAAAGGCCAGGTGTTGATCACACAGAAGAGAAACAGGATGCACCTAAAGAGGTGAGACTGGATGATATAACGGAAAACAAGCCAAGAGAAATCGGTTCGCATGAGGTTTACTTAGTGCGCCAAAAAACTACAGTTTGCGCGCCAGCGGTTGTAAGCAATGAAAACGTCTTGCCAAACAATTATCAATGTAAATCCTTAACTAGCCAAGCAGGTCCTCATGGTGTAGCAGATGCATGCACGTCGGTGCTGTCTCAGATGACCAATATATCATCAGGTCTTAGTGGTTTAAACCTTGCCGAAAATGACAGCGCGGCTCAGGATGCTGGGTCTGAAGAGACGGTTACACACAGAGATTTGAGTAAATATGCAGACGACAGTTTTAAAAAAACCCAGTCAGAAAATGTACAGCTTGAATCATCTAATACTGAGGTCAACGTAACACCAACTTTGCAAAGAATTGGTCTGAAAGAACTGACAGCTGTTTACAGTGATGCAGTACCGAGTGGATGCACAGACTTTTGCCTGCCCGATAACATCCATTACGACGTACCTTCTCAGCGATCAACTGGCCGCGAAGCTAAGGACGCAATGAACGAATCGACAAGCTCAATCAGCAACGCAGAAATACAAGAGGAAATGTCCAGAGCGAAAAGGATGTCCTTGCCAGTCAACTTCGAGCGTGACAGCACGTTCTCCGCAGGTACCTACCTGAATCCCTCGGCTCATGAGTTTGCCCCAACGCTCACTGATGGCTTCGGTAACAGATTCTCCATGTCAAGTAGTAAAGGTGTTGTTTACTTTCGGCCAGATGCTCTCTATGTTGATCTAAGCCGCGTCGTCACGCAAGTAAATTCCGACTCCAGAAATAATGAAGGTTCACCTGATCAATTCTATAGAAATACCGTTCAGAGCGATTACACTATTCCTCCAGCAGATGCAATGCCAAGTTCCTTGCCTCATTTGAATGATGGAATAGAGATTCTGAACAATAACCTTCAAAGTTCGGATGCGTACATCTCCAATGAGCTCCAGGATTCTTTTGGTTTGTATAATCAACCAACGCAGATGTACAATTTAAGTTATTATGATCCAGTCTCTTCAGAATTTCCAGTGAATTTCCCACAAAATGTTAACAGCAATCCGCTTGAGCAATCTATGAACAATGCGACAATAGTGTTTTCATACCCATACCCTCAGCCCACTGGATATGAACATTTGGCACCAAGCCAGGAAAACTCATTGAATTACATAGACACGTTGAATTCAATGCAGGGATACACGTCATTCAGCTCAAATCCACAATGTACTTTCATAGATCCTAGGCTGCAGGTCAACATGGCCGCCCCCGATACAATGCCAGCATCCGCCAATATCCCAGTGACTCACGATTCTGTTCTCAACCAGTTTTACACGCTAGTAAACACGTTTGAAAGGTGCCTGCCTCAAATAGGTACACAGCACCCGTCTCACGTCATTACGCCTGCTCAGTCGGAAACCACACTTCACGGTGCAAATCTTCCGTATCATGGTGTGCCCCTGCAGTACTTTGAAACCTGTTCGTCTAGAGGCGGCACCTTTCCTCAGATGGATATGGCTCCTACTTCTCTTCTCACTGGGCAGCAGGTCAACACAAGCTCTGCTGCTGCTCAAACGGGATTAGTGCTTACACCTCAGATGCCTATTGGGTCTGTTCCTCAACCAAACATGTGGCAAACTCAACCGGTCTTTCACCCACAAACTCATGGTCCTGCTGTATCCACAAGCACACCATCAATACCGACAACACAAAGACCAATCCTCCCA
Source organism: Anisus vortex (assembly GCA_949126835.1). NCBI lineage: Eukaryota > Metazoa > Mollusca > Gastropoda > Planorbidae > Anisus > Anisus vortex. Next base: position 48,386,802 of record OX421495.1, on the reverse strand, counting down.
AGTTGTTTATTGTCATCAGCCCATAATGCACAAGCTGGTGGCGTTAACAACGGAATTTTCATTCATGAATGTCCAGCTTATAGTGTTCATTCTTCACTGCCCAAAGCCACCGATTTTCAAGCGTCTGCATCTACAAACTTTCTGCACAACCATATTCAAGTTGGCCCAGGCCAAACTAATGATGGCAGCAGTCGACCTCTACTGGGTCTAAGAGATCCCACAGGAAGCATGGCCTTTGATGGGGCACAAAGAGATTTGTCTAATGCAAGACATCAAACGGATCCAGTGTCCGAATCAGTCATTAGAGCCACGGTAGAAAAACTGTTCAGTTTTCTGAAGACAAGTAACGTAGACAGTCTTTGGTCCGCCCAGCAAAGTCTGACTGACCAAGACAAGTCTGATATTTGTACTGTCCAGACGTTGGTAGGATTTCTGAACAACTTGCAGCGGAACTTCCCGAACATGACCGACGGTGATCTGAAAGAGATGCTCCTGATGAACCTGGAGGCTCTCATGAAATTCTACGAGCGACCAAACATGGCGGGAAATAAAGGTGCCAACCAGTCAGCCAATCAGAACCAGGGCAACGTTCTACCCTCTAAAACTGGCACAAACCAAATCCCTGCTCACTTGACTATAAGTCATACTCAGTTAACACATCCAAGGTCGACTGAACGAGCATGGAGGCGTCAGTTAGGCACTGAGATTTCGTTTCATTCGGAGTCTTACAATTCCACGCCGAGTCCGTTTTCAGCAAAAGTCTCAGAGACGGAACCTGTGCGTACTTCCACTTCCGCTCAGAGGACCGCGTCGCGGGGCGAAAACGTCAGCCAGATCTCCACCTTAAGTGGACGGCGCCCGCCTGTGGCCAATGTTCGCGGGTGCAGGCGCCCACCACAAGCTCACCACGGCAGGCAGAAACTGTACTCGGCATCAGAAAACAACCCACGCCCTGGGCAATATGCTGCTCACTGGTCATCTGATAGACCGCTACGAAGAAATCTTTAATATGAATTACGAAAATCGTGCTTGGTTTTGTGGATATTAAATATGATGAGCCAATTTATAAGCGAATATATTTTATATTTACTATAATGCAATTTTTATAAACTTACTGTTATTTTTTAACTTTGAATGTTATTTGAAATGTGTTCTTTAAATATTTTTAAATGTTATATACAATATGTTCTTTAAATATGTTTTATTGTTGATACATGTTTTATCTTTTGACAAATGATTTTTATAATAAATATTTACATTTAACGAAAGTTTTTATTTTTATTGCCTTTTTAAAAATAGTTTTTGAAACACGTATAAATAACTATGCCAACTCCAAGCAAAATATTACACCATCAAACTGTTTTTAAAAAATGATTCTATTTGTATAGCGCTGCCAACAAACATAAAAAAAACGCAAAAAACATTAATCAACAAACAACTAAGAACACATAATCTAATCTCTCGGCTTAGAAATGTATATAGCTAATTAATAATATTACAAAATATTTACACTAAAAGGACAAAGGAAAATAAATAGGCCTAGCATTAACCGATTTAATATAAAAAGTAAAAACAGCAGGGGTTAAAAAAAAAACGTTTAATGAAGGTAAATATTACAATAATTTGTTTTTAAATTCTTTTTTAAAAGTGACGATAGAACTTGTTCGCTTGAGTTGAATGTGAAGTAGATTCCATACTTTCGGGCCAGATATTGAGAAGGTTCTCATGCCAACGCTCGTGAGAGAGAAACAAGGGAGCACCTCCAGTAAAGCACTCGAGTAAAAGTCTAGACCAGGTGTCGGCAACCTACACATGCGTGCTAGACAGCCGTGGCACGCAGAGCGATTTTTAATGGCACACGGATGACCCAACATACAGATTTAAGACATTTAAGTGCTATAGAAGGATGACATTTAGGATTTTGGCACGATGAATGAATTAGAAATCATATTTTGGCACAATATAATCAAAAAGTTACCGAACCCTGGTCTAGACCAATAAAGAAGCGCAAAATCTTGACGCTTTGACTGGTATAATTATAATGAAAACAAAAATTCAAGCAGAAATTTACTTAAACTTTTAAATGCGATTCACTACTTTACTGTACATATTATAATTATAGGCCTAAGTGGTGACACTCAAAATAAAAATAAAAATTCTTTTAAAGTGTTAAACAATGTGTCAATGGTGTACAAAAAAAACAATGTGTCAATAGTGTAAAAAATCAGGAGCGTAACGTGAATATTTTTTTTATAGGGAGGTGAATGGTGCTAAGCGTGAATAAAATGTCTATATATCACATCCGGTAATCTAGTAAAGGGGTCGGCAACATAAGACGCGCGTGCCCAGACGTGGCACACAGATCCTTTTTCATTGGCACGCGGAAGACTCACAAAAGGGCATTTAATTCAAGTCTCTACCACATAAGTGCTAAAACAGGATGACTTCTAGGCTGTTGGCACGCTGAATAGATATCCTCCTTTGGTACACTATTATCAAAAGGTTGCTGAGATCTGATCTAGTATATTATAAATCTGACCCAGAGTGTTGAAATTAGCAATATCAATGATATTTCAATACAGAGTATATTGAACACGCCTTCGGGCAACGGGTTGTTATATTATCAATGAATCTGCCGATGGGGTTTACAAGGCCCGTGTCAGGCTGTGTACACATTTTGTACAGCGGTCACGTGACTATTGTACACACACACAGTGTCTCTCTCTGTATGTACAAGATAATTAAACGTTCTAATGTTCCCATCATTATGCCGTGTATAACAAGCAGTGCTGTGTGTTTGAATGGCTTGTTTGACTGGCAAATAGTTTCTTTACCATGGACAAAAGGAGGGGGGGGGGGGGGGGGGGTTGAACGGGAGCAATAGTAAAATCTAGAAATGCTTTTACACTGTGGCGCAAATATGGAGAATGGCACCAGGGCGTGACCAGGGGCGAAGATCGAAATTGGGGCCTTTTTTTTACGGTTATCATTTATCAGAAATTTAATGTAAATGATAAGCCATGAAATCACTTTAAAAAAAAAGAATAAATAAAAATATATATATATATATTATACACAGCATCCCGTCTGACCAAACTGATTCATATAGGGCCGGTGGAGCAGCGTTGACCAGTTTCTGTGGCCACAGCAAACTAAGGGATTGTGTGGCCAGCCCAATGCCCAACCGCCTTTACTTTACCAAAACTTAAGTCAGGTGCTCGTTAGAGCTGGGTAGACTCAGGGACACTCCCCAGAACCGATAACAAATCCTAGCCCTCACCAGGGTTCGAATCCAGGACCTTCGGTACGTTAGCCAAACGCGCTACCGCTCGGCCACCGTGGCCATATAAAATTGAAATTGTAATCGATAAAAATTATTGATTTCTATCAGCTAGTGTCAGTTTAGCGGCTGTCCACATTAATTGCGACAGGAGGATGTCTCCCTTTCCGACGCCTTCTAGTTACAAAACCGCGTTCATACTACTCCCTCTGAAAACGTTTTGCGGGCGCCCAGAGTTCTTCCTTAATTTGTTGTGCAGATGTTTAAATTTTTCGTGTACATTAAAATCCAAATTCGAAACCCATGGCAATACAATCACAAAAAAAAGAATGTTTGTTGACAATTTTGACACTCTTTGAATTTAAATTAAGTATCTTAACATAGTAGGATGGTGAAAAAAGTAGGACTCAGTATAGGCCTACCAGGAGTACGACTATTTAATGTAGAGCCTGGAGCTCCTCAGGGAGCGAACAAGAATAAGTAAGTGATTTAAATCTTCCTAAACCCATGGGGATTTCAATTATCTTTTTTGACTCACTCTTTCACTTATGGTTTAGAAGAGCATTTTGCTTCTAAAAAACACTTGTACAATTTGTTTTAAAATTTTTGTTGGTTAGGTGGTACATAACTTAGTATTGAAGAAAATATAATATAAAATCTGTGTTTATTTGGTCTATAGGGCCTGTGAAGCAGCTTTCTCATGTTACCGTGACCACGGGTAAAGGCCTACTATTGGATTGTGTGGCCAGCACAATGCCCAACCACCTTAACTTTTCCCTAACATCACAGGTACACATCAGAATTAGGACGCCACTCAGATACGGTATCGAACCCTAGTCGTCACTGATATTCGAGCCGGGGACCTTCATTACGCCTGACCAGCACGCTGCCACTAGGCCACTTATTCATAATGAAATTTATTCATAATGAAATGCGTAATGTATCTTTACTATGTATCTTTTTAAATGTATCTATACTGACTTCGTGTCGGGAGCTTGACAGAAAGGAAGTAAATACTTGCAAAGTATACATTGGGTAGAGCTGCAGTCTCTTCCAAATCGCCAAATAGGACATCTGGCGCCGGACCAACATATTTAGTGGCAGCCCTAATATTCGTACTCCTGTACCGAAAATATTTATTTAAAAACAACCTGTCATTATGTAAGCTGTATGTGGAGAACGTTTTCCCCACACTATTTGTAGTATTGCATCATTTGTAGAATCGCACCATTTGTAGTGGGCCTATTGCACCATTTGAAGTACTGCGCCATTTGTAATATTACATCATTTGTAGTAATGCACCATTTGTAGTATTGCACCCTTCTAACAAACTCCAGAAAGGAACACCTGTTCAGGCTGTTCTGTCACAGTATCGACTACTCCCAACCATTCACCTAATGGACGCATTAGTGTTGTGGGATCCAGTAGTACGTCTGTATTTGTATGTGTGTACAAATTGATAGAATCTTTAGTGGGTTCCCTTAATTCTAATGATTGTGTGGGGAATCTGGCCCCGTTTTGCTATCGATATGTTCACAGGGAACAGATCGTCCGAAATTTTAAACTAGAACTAGTTTGTTTTTTTTAAATTATATTGACTAAATTTTTAGGGCAGTGGCCACAATTTTATAATATTGTTTACACTGGAAACGAAGTGTGTTTGGTTTGAGTGTATTTGGAAACATCTTTATTGTGTAATCTTATCGTAATGAAATCATCAAGAGTTGGTTGAGCTTAAAATCGATTTCAGATTCTTTCTTAGAGATTTCGTTTTTCATTTTGCTTTTTAAATGATCGCTCCTCTCCCACGCACCCGTACTCTGTCTCTATTTCAGTTCAACATTCTCTTTATCACTCTTCTCTATCATTTTACTTATTGTGTTTCGTTTCTGTCCTTTTATATCTCATCATCTTTTCTTTTCTAAACCATCTCTCTATTCTTTCATTTATTCATTTTCTCTCTCTCTATCCCTGCCTGTCTTTCTCCCTATCATTCTCTCTTTCTGTCTCTGTCTCTCTCTCTCTCTCCCACTTTCTAGCTGCGCGTATCCATCTCCTTCTTTCAATTGTTGTGTCCTCTCTCACTGTTTCTCCCCCCTCTCTCTATCTGTCTATCTCTCTATCTCCACACACTGTCTTTCTGTCCTTCACTTTATTTTAACCCTTCCCGTACCGACCGACTTCTATCTATGCTGCCTTCAGTTCCGCTATATACGCGCCCGGGACTGTAAGGGTTAACCCATCTATTTATTAGTTTTAAAAAAGAACTCAATTTCTGCCTTTTAAAGGGTTAAAAAAGATACAAACGAACTTTTGCAATATTCTTTTCCTGTCAATTTAGCACAAAATCGAATTTTGAATATTTAATTCTCCCTGCATTCTTCCACATGTCTCTACATCGAATTCTCTCTGCTTTCTCTCACATAGTATCTCTCTATCTATTTCTCCATGGCATTTCCCACACAAGTCTCTCTATGGAATTATCCTTACATTCTTCCATCAATGCTCTTCTCCCACATAAACACTCATTTATTTGAACCTAGACATAAATCTTGGGCGAATTCAATTAACCGCGTTCTCACTAAAGCGGTTTCTCTATATCTCTCCCTCCGTCTCTTCCCCTCCCTCCTTCATTTTCACTCAACACATGGGCAACACGTTATTGTTATTTTTAGTCTCCTCCTTCCGTTCTTCTGTCCGCCATGGTATAATGTGCAAACCTCCTTGGTGCTTACTATTCATTGCACCGGGAGTGGGGTGTGTGTGTGTGTGGGGGGGGGGGTCACATAATCTCTCTTGAAGTAGAAAAAGGGGGAGAATGGGAGGTGAGAGGACGGCGGGGGGAGGGGGAATGGGGGGGGGGATTGCAGACAGACACTTCCCCACACAATTAGTACATTACAAAATTATAATGTCCCATAATTTTAAAAACTGAATACTCAGTATTTAACATGGTCCTTTTTTACTTTTTGACTTACCGGCGCTGATTTCGGATGTAAATAGGATGTGGGTCAGTGCCGGTTTAAGACCCTGAGAGGCCCTAAACACTGACAAAGATTGTGTTGCCCCTTCCCCTGTAATGAAAGTAGTTTTTAAAAAAAAATGAATAAATCATAAAGTAAGGTAAAGTATCCCGTCGGACCAAATTGATCCATAGGGCAGCGTTCACCAGTTTCTGTGGCCACGGCATACTATGTGATTATGTGGCCAGTATTATGCACAGCCGCCATTACTTTACCCCCAACTGATGTCAGGTAAACATCAGAGCTGGGTACTCCCAGGGATACCCTCCAGACCCAAGCCGGCACCAGGATTCGAACCCGAACGCACTGCCGCACGGCCACTATGACCGTAAATCCTAAAGTGGAATTACAAGCATCAAAACATAACAATAATCGTCATTATATTATTCTTTTTATTATTATCTTTCGTTGCCATGGAAACTTATAAGGCAGACTACATAGAGATTCACACTGTTTGGTGTGAGTGTGTTTTCCAATGGCAAAAATTGCTGTTATAAATAGCTTTGTGTCGTGCTCATGTAATATTAGAAAAAAAAGAATTCAAGATACTTTAAATAGTGGTAAATAAATCACAGCGTTGTGTGTAGCACTTTTTAATTTTGTTAAAAGACAAATCTTCTCGAACTGTGTGTGTAATTTATTGAAAATTGGACAACTCAAGCCAGGTCAGAACGTGACGACTTCTTTCCGGGTGTGGGAGCTGTTCCAGATTTCACACAACTTGCTAACGTACTCCGACATTTCCTTGTTGGAAAGTAAAAAAAATTGGATGGACATTGTGCTGGACCAATCAACATGGATGCAGTTTATAACATAGTTTGATAAAAAAAATATTAGGATTAAATATACTTCATAATTTGTGAACTCATTTCTCACAAGCCTTCTTTATAGTTTTTTTCGTACGTCAATACATCACAGTGCTCTTTGATGAATAATAAATAGTGATTTTCTAGCCCAGGGGTCGACAACCTTTTGATAAAAGTGGGCCCAAGTAGGATTTCTAATTTATTCAGCGTACCATCAGCCGTAAAGTCATCCTGCTCTTTTCTTTTAAAAAGGAGACTAAAATTTTCTTTTTTTAGAGGGTTTCCGCGTACCAATAAAATGTGTTCCGCGTGGCCAAATCTGGCAGCCGCGTGGCGTAGGTTGCCGATCCCTGTTGTAAAAAAAATATAAAAAATGACATTTTTGTTTATCGAATTTCCATCTTCAGTCTTTGGCAAACAAGTAAACATGAAAACATTATATTATGTCTAGAACTTAAAGCGACGGATGTTCAAACTGTGGAAAGAGTTGTCATAACAACCGGAATAAGCTTGACAATAGACTAGGGATTTTTGTGGGACCTTTGCAACATTCTTTTTATGTAATCCAGTCCATCGCATGTGTCGCTAAAACACGCCTTGATGACAAAGTTCCGGTCTCACGCTTCCTGTCGGGCCTGACGGGGCCTCACGGTCCTGACGGGGCCTCATTCGTTGTGCGGTTTCTGCGGGATGAACTGGAGGCCGAGGAACATCACGACCAGGAAAAAGATCATCGTTCCGCCGAGGCCAAGGGCGCATTGCCACAGCTCCCCGCCATCCAGGCCATACGTGTAGAGCGCCTCGGTGCCGGTCTTCACGCAGCTGGCGCTCCCGGGGTCGCAGTGGAACTGCAAGTCTTTGATCCCTATCAGGCAGAGAGCCTGGAACCCCCAGCGTAGATAGGAAATGTCGGAGATCCATTGTGTTTCTGAGGATCAATTAAAGTGTGAACTTGAGGTTTTAAAAGCAAATTGAGAATAAACAAATCTTTCTTTGTGTTCGTTTATACAAAGACTATAATAAGACGGACCGCTTGCTCTATTTTTAGAGCTTATATTGTCTTTTTTTCCCCCTATGCCGGCCTATGCGCATCCAAAAACGCTGACTAAAATGAATTGTACGCTCTTACGTTTGCCTAAATGTTTCCACTGTATACAACTTTCGATTGTAATTTTTCATTGAGAAAATCATAGCGGGTTAAATATAAACGGAAGTGTCAGTGCAAAAGGGAATAAGGAATTCATCAAATAGAAGAAATATTAAAGCAAGCGGTCCATCGTATTAAGTCTTTTGTTTGTATTTTAAAAGATTAATGCTGATAATACTTGCATGTGAATATTTAGTACTAAATAGCGTGAAAACATTTAGTAATTTGGAAACACTTGAGGAAAGAATTTAATCTTATATGTTACAAAATCCTTCTATACAGAATAGTAGAGCGCCATACGCGTATTTCGTGGTTTGAGACTTAACATTGCCTTTTTGATTAGTGTTTTAAATGATGTTCAAGTTATTGATTTCGTTCAGGCAACCCAATCCAAGCCCGGATGCCACGCGTAAAAAAAAAAAGAGAAATGATATGGGCACGATCTTGCGTATAGAATAAGAAAAGTGTTTTTATTCTTATGTTTATCTGTAAAGTACCCGTCGGACCGAATTGATCCATAGGTCCGATGAAGCAGCGTTCACCAGTTTCTGTGGCCACGGCATACTAGATGATTGTGTGGCCAGCACTCCTGCACAGCCGCCTTTACTTTATCCCAACTAATGTCAGGTACCCATCAGAGATGGGTAGACTCAGGGTAGACTATGTTTATCTGAGCATTGTTATATTTTGTTAAAACTGAGTAGTCTAGGCCTCACCGTGACAGTAATAGTGACTGTGTAACTGTGAGTAAGGGACAGCAGTAATTATAAAGTGACAGAAACTTAGTGACACACAGTGGACAGTTTTATTGTAATGTGTTGACCGGTCTTAGTGACTGACTTGATAGCTCTGTGTTATAGTTTATGTGACTGGCTGTACATAGTGAGTTGTGTTCACGAATGTCTAGTTTGAGTGTGTGAAAATTGAGTGAATGGCTGGAGTAATTGGCTATACAAGGATTGTAGAATGAGAATAAAAGTCAGTTGTTACACCATCCAGTGTGTTGTCACTAGTTGTCAAGTCACATTTATAAACTAACTTCAAAATTTTTACTGAAGAAAGCTTGCTTGTTGGAACGAGACATATCAGTAGCTAAAATAAACATATCCTTTAAAAGATTTTCTTTCACGGATTAGGTCTTTCAAATGATAAAAACAACAACACCAAAAAAGCTAACTTCATAAAAACAAATAAATGTTGTGTTTTAATTCAAAAAGAAACGGCATCTCATAAACTTCGTAGAATCAATCATTATGACGTGTACATGGTTTTATACAAAAGGGTTCTATAATTTAATGCCACGGACACCACAATGATGTTTCGTGCTGCCATTAGGAAAAGAAATAATGTAAACAAAATAAACCTGTTGCTATGCTCAGATAAATATAATGACTAAAACACTTTCCTTAGTTAAATCACTAAACCTAGAAACACTAGAGGACAGAACGGCAAATAGTAAAGTAGTAATAATACACAAGGCATTAAATTCTAATTTAGAAATAAAACCCAATAACAACCTGTTGCAATGCTCAGATAACCACAAGGACAAAAAACACTTTTCTTATCCCTAATGCGAGCACAAATGTATAAAAGTACTCTTTCTTCCCGAGAGGCATCCGGGCATGGAATGGGTTGCCTGCACGAATCAGGAAAACTAGTAACTTATAATTTAAAACACTAACAGAAATGCAGGGGCTCAAACCACGGATGAATGTAGGAAGATAAAGATAATACATAGATAAGACAATTTAAAATTTTGGGTTGCAAACCAAATTTACGTTTCCTGGTGTAGGAGTCTGCATGTTTCATTCGATTTATAGTGCAGGATGGAAAAAAAATACTTATGGGATGGGGTTTCTCTTATGGATTGAGAACCGCGTAGATATATTCAGTGCAACATTTCAAGCTGCGTGGGTAATTGCCACTGACTTCTAAATGAAATTGTCTGAGTGACATTTGAAATGCTTTCAAATAAGGGGGTAGGGGTGGCGGTGAGTGGGAATATAAGCTAAATCAAAGTATTGAAAGAAAAAAGAAGATAAAAAGGCTAAGCAATAAAATAGGAATGTGAAATACAACAAATATTTGAACACAAGAAGGTAATAAACTTCTTGGTGGAATGAAAGCGTCTGTATAGTGCAAGATAAGATTAATACAAGATATGGGGTACAAGATAAGTATGATACAATACATGGCACAAGATAAGGATGATAAAAGATATGGTGCAAGATAAGTATGATACAAGATTTAGTACAAGATAAGAATGCTACAAGACATTAAGCAAGATAAGTAATATGGGGTACAAAATAAGTATAATACAAGTTATGGTACACGATAAGTATGATACAACATATGGCACAAGATAAGGATGATAAAAGATATGGTGCAAGATAAGTATGATACAAGATATGTTGCAAGATAAGTATTATGGGGTACACAAAAAGTAAAATACAAGATATGGTACAAGATAAGTATGATACAAGATATGGTGCAAGATAAGTATGATACAGGAGATTATGAAAGATAAGTATGATACAAGATATGTGGTACAAAATAAGTATGATACAAGATTTGGTGCAAAATATTATATTAGGAACATTTTGTAAGAAATATTATGTTATGGACATTCTTTTAGAGATATATTGTAATAAATATTGAGTTAGGGAATTTAATAAGGGAATATTATGTCAGGAACTTTCTGTAAGGAACATTTTTGGGCTTGCAGATCACAAGCCTTGACACACCTAAAGCAGATAAATCTCCCATCTCCCACTTTCTCTCTTTCTCTCTTTCGCTCTCTCTCTCTCTCTCTCTGTATATATATATACAATCTGTTGCAAAGCTCAGATAAACATAAAGACAAAAACACCTTCCTTGTCCCTTATGCGAGAACAAATGCATATAAGTACTCTTTCTTCCCGAGTGGCATTCGGGCATGGAATGGGTTGCCTGAACAAACCAGGAAAACCAATAACCTAACATCATTTAAAACATTAATAAAAATGCAAGACTAGACTCGGACCACGGATGAGCGTAGGACGCAATAATCTTCTTTAAAGAAGGAGCGTCTGTAATGTATAAGATAAGATATATATATATATAATATATATATATATATATATATCCTCTTATGATTGAATCTCGAATCTCACCAGACAGTATGTTTCTCAGGTTGATGAGAAAGCCCGCGCTCATGATGAACAATGAGAAAATGGTCTGCGAGAAGAAGCTGGCGATCTGGTAGGTTGGCAAGATGGCCGCAGACATCATCGCTAGGCAACGTGACGTAAACACGGACACGCCCACAAATAAAGCAAACTGTAGAAAAACACAAAGTTATATAATATACCAAATCCTGAGTTTCTAAAAATAAACGAGAAAAAAACAATAAAGTGCACTTGCCACTTGCATATATAGAAAGAGACATATTTCTGGTTATAGAAACGTGACATTTAAAATTGTTAAAGAAGTTAAACTTTACCCTTTAAGTGTACAGACCAAAAGACTATAATAAGATGGAGCGCTTGCTTTAATATTTCTGCTATTTGATAACTTGAAACACTTAGTTTCGGAATTTCCGATCACACTACGTCCTCTAGACTCTAGACACCAGATCGTACTAGACATCCGGTTTAGTAATTCGCTATGATTTTCTCGATGAAAAATAAAGATTAAAATCGAAAGTTGTATACAGCGGAAACCTTAAATGCAATCGTAGGAGCGTAGAAATCATTCAAGACAGCCTTATTGGTTGCACATGGTTAAAAAAAAACATATAAACTCTAAAAATAGAGCAAGCGGTCCATTTTATTATAGTCTTTGTACAGACCAATACAGATACACTTCGTATGCGTACATATATGTACATGTCCACATTCGTAGAAATATATTTTACTATGTACAAGAACATCAAAACATCTGACTGTAAGTTTATGAATTTCCAAGCCCTTTCACAATACACGCATTGCAGAATAATCACACAGGACTAATCACACAGGACTAATCACACAGGACTAATCACACAGGACTAATAACACAGGACTAATCACACAGAATAATCACACAGGACTAATCACACAGAACTAATCACACAGGACTAATCACACAGAATAATCACACAGGACTAATCACACAGGACTAATCACACAGGACTAATCACACACAATAATCACACAGGACTAATCACACAGAATAATCACACAGGACTAATCACACAGAATAATCACACAGGACTAATCACACAGGACTAATCACACAGGACTAATCACACAGGACTAATCACACAGGACTAATCACACAGAATAATCACACAGGAAAATAGAGTTGATGCATAGAGAGGGGTCTCCGTATGACCTAGACACTCTCATATTATTTGTAGGCCCTTGTCAACTTAACTCTTCTCATATATTTAAGCTTTTATTAACGGAGAGGATACAAGCACCTTTATTTTGAGAATCCCCCATTTTGCTAGAAACTGTCCGTATTGTTTATCAATAATTAGATAGTTGAACAGGGGATATTTGAATGTAAGCTCTGCATATATATAACATATTACATAACGTAAGATCATAGCATGGCGTGGAAAAGCAATGTTATGAAAAGAAAAAACAAAAGAGAAAAAAATCAAAATTAATCATGAGAAATATTTATATGTATCACACCTGAAAAGTTCGTAAGCCATGGGGCACAGAGCGAACTCTTCCTAATGGATATAATGGCACTTTGTATACATTATATATCATATCATATATATATATATATATATATATATATATATATATATAATATATATAACATGTGTCATACGGTATATTCATTCGAACTTGAATTATGTATATTATAGACTTTAAATCAGGTTGAAACGAGTTAGGCATGTACGTTTTAGTTGCAGATAAGCAACACGGGATCTAGGCTTCAGTAAGATCTGATGCGATTCAGACATTCAAGTAAGACTTTTTAATATCACTCATACTTCACGTACCATACAACAGGTGTAAGCGTCCACCGTCAGCCCGGCCATAAAATAAAGGGGGATAATGTAGATCAGGACGTAGATGATATGAAAGGGGACATCACTCAGGACCTGCGTTTAGAAATAAAATACCACTAGTATATTAAATAGATGGGGGAGGATGGAAATATCCATAAATATATAGACAGGTAGACTGATTAATAGGTGTACAAATAAATATAATGAAAGAGAGAGAGAGATTGATGGATGAGTGTGTGAATAGATGGAAGGCTGGGGCGGATGATTAAATATATATTTAGATAAATAAAAAGGCAGACAAACAGACAGGCATATATATATATTATATAAATATATGTATTAAGATAATATTTAAATAGATAACTAGATGGATAGGTAGGTAGGTATGAAGGAAGGTAGGTAGATAGATAGGTAGATGTATATTTAGGTAGATAGGCAGGCAGATGGACAGACAGACAAGAATATCGCTATATAGAGATAGCAGTATGATATAGAACCTAACCAAGATGACCAATGTAAAAATGTTTTCCAGAAAAAATTTAAGCAAATCCGATTTTATTTTCAATACAGTTATACAGAGATACCATTAGGTGATTACGTTTCTTTCACTAGGGACCTGTTCTCTAATATTCTCTCTTATATATTACAGATGCTCCTTCTATGAAGAAGATTATTACGTCCTACGCTCAACCGTGGTCCGAGTCTAGTATTGCATCTTTAATAATGTTTTAAATGGTCTTAAGTTACTGGTTTTCCTGGTTTGTAATGTTGGTTAAACGACGGCAACAACAGCACATAGAACACTGCCTAATTAATGCCTAGAATGTACCTAATTTTAATTAGATCGTTTTTGTGTGTGTGTTGAAAGAACATAATAAAGTTTATCAGTCCTGATCAGTCCATGTTGAGTGTTGAGCAGGCTGAACGGCCAATCAAATTAAAACAAGTTCTTCTTTAAGTTACCTTGGCGAAATACAGTGCCGCAGGGCTATACAGCTTGTCTTGTAGCTCGAAATAAATAAACCGTCTCTCTTCGTGACCTGTGGGTTAGATTTGGCAAGTTAGAGTATGAGAGCTAAAACAGAAATGTTGGATTAAAAAGAAATATTGCACTAAAACAGAGATGTTGGATCAAAACAGAAATATTGAATTGAAACAGAAATATTGAGTTGAAACAGAAATATTGAATTGAAACAGAAATATTGAATTAAAACAGAAATATTGAATTGAAACAGAAATATTGAATTAAAACAGAAATATTGAATTAAAACAGAAATATTGAATTAAAACAGAAATATTGAATTAAAACAGAAATATTGAATTGAAACAGAAATATTGAATTAAAACAGAAATATTGAAGTAAAACAGAAATATTGAATTGAAAGAGAAATATTGAATTGAAACAGAAATATTGAATTAAAACAGAAATATTGAATTGAAACAGAAATATTGAATTAAAACAGAAATATTGAATTAAAACAGAAAGTTTGGAATAAAACAACAGCAAAGTGTGATAGTGTCTGAAGTCCACGGCTGGCCTTTGAAGAATACAAAAAAACAGACCGATCAGAAAAAGAAATTATCCCAGAACCTACAAGTGCCAATGAGTCCCAGTATGACCATATATGGGTACATGACGCTCATCATGAACATGACGCCAAACCAATCCCTGATGGACACCTGGTCCAGCTTGAGGCTGATGTACGCCAGGCCCAGGAGAAGCGACATCAGAACGGCCTGGATGACGTGGGTGATCAGGGCGACGTAGTCGTCCAGCGTCACTCGGATGAACCTCCTACAAGAAAACAACGAAGAAGAAAAAAATAGGTTTCGCAAACTGCTGGAACGCACGGGGGCACCATATTAATGGCTACTTTTGGATTAATTTAATTCGGGTAAAGTTTTTAAGAGTTATTTTTGTAATGTATATATTAGAGTCTGGTACCCATCATAGCTGGGTAGACTCAGGGACACCCTCAAGTCCCTGAAAAAAAAAATTCTAGGCTTTACCAGGATTCGAATTCGGGACCTTCAGTACGCCAGTCGAACGCGGTGCCCCACCGTGTTCCCATTGGCTACGCCTATGTAATAATGTGATTTCTGACGGACATTGTAGAAATCTCCAGCTTAGTGGGGTCTATGTTCTTTTCTTGCTCAAAGGTTTTAAATAGGATTCCATTAGCCTACGATGTGAAACGTGGTCGAGTATTTACCTGAACAGGACATAGAATTGAACCAGAAGACCGGGACTCGACCGTTGCCTCTCCATGGCGTCGATCAGATTCTGCAGGGTGTCGTCTTCGGTCACTCTCTTGCCGTAAAGGGTGTTGAAGAGAGCTTTCGACCATCGGTTTGTTCTCTAGACACGATGGAGACAAACTTTGTATTGACTAGTATACAGTGCAGGTGAGAGAGAAATATATATATATATATATAGAGAGAGAAATATATATATAGAGAGAGAGAAAAAATATAGAGAGAAATAAAGAGAGAGAGATAGAGAACTAGAGAGAGAAATAGATAAATAGAGAGTGAAATAGAGAAATAGAGAGAAATATATTTTCCAAGTGATCAAGATCCTAGTCAGACTGTAATATGTTCTAAAACCAAAACTTACTTTCAGGTCAATGGCGTCAATGGCTTCCTGCTTGTTACTGTCCACGACCGTCTGCTCATCTTGTCGGGATCGGAAGGCTTCCCGCAGAATCTGCACTGTGTCCAGGCTCCTTTCCTCCCTCTCCGGAGACGTGCTGTCCACTGTGGTCAGGTCAACTGTTGATGGGACATTTCAAGACTCGTTGTACATGCAGGCCATTGTTAAACTCATTATCATATGTTTAGTTCTATGTCCCTGAGTCTACCCATTCCTGATGAGTACCTGACGTTTTTTTTTGGGATAAAGTAAAGGCGGCTCGGCATGGTGCTGGCCGTGGCCACAGAAACTGGTGAAAGCTGCTTCACCGGCCCTATGATCAATTTGGTCCGACGGGTGTTATAATTCTACTTACTGTTGCAAGACGTAGACTATATAGACTTTGAGTCATGGCGATACATACTAGACACATTAGCTAAGAAGAACATAAACAAAGGCAGCCCCTTACTGTAGTAGTCGCAGGGGTTCATGTGCTCTGGACACGGGTAACCCAGACCGGTGAAGTAGCCGACCATGTCCTTGGCTGATCCGTTGTACACGACGCTGCCTTTAGACATGAGCATCATGGTATCCACTGTATTGAAAATATCAAACCTGGGAAGACAAAATGAAATGGCGTAAAGGGTTCACTTTGAACTAAACAAACCCTAAGAACACACAAACCCTAAAAATACAAAGGCATGCTGTTTAAAATAAATACTTAATTGCGTTTTAGTTAGATCTAAGACTTACCTGGGTTGATGTATGGACATGATGATAGTCCTATGTTTGGAAGCCAGCCTGGACAACGTTTTGACAATGCTGTTGGCGGTGAAGGAGTCCAGTCCAGACGTCGGCTCGTCAAGAAACAGAATACCTAGAAAGTGAAACAGAAGCATCAGTTAAAACTTCCGGTTCGCGCACGTTTGTAAGAAGGACATTAATAATGGGGAAAACCACGAGACAAAAGAACATTGACAAGAAAAAAAATGTCTGGAGAAAAGTTGTGTAATAGAATAATGTTTTTCAAATGCCAGAACGCAACCCGGTGTCGGGTAACAAAAGAAAAATTAATGGATTGCAAATGTAGGCCCTATATATATAATATAATATAGTTTTGGACTTATAAGAAATTAAAATTGTCATTCGAAGTAGACATTTTGCGATGTTCGAACATAATTCTGGATACATCCCTCGAGTTATAGATGTCAGAAGTTCATTATGTGGAAATTCATATCTATCATGTGTTTATTATAGACTTGTATGTGCGATATGAATGTTAAAGGGTCGCTTTAACAGATAACCATAAGAACATGTTCGCGAAAGAAGAAATAAAAATGTATGGGGCACGCTGACCTATTAACATGCATTCTTACCTGACCTACTTATGTACATTTATCCATTAAGCGTTTGTAGAATGTCATGACCTAGTTGAACGTGTAGGCCTACTTTCTGACACTTTAATCTATGTGCGTCGTGTTTGAACTTTTTTTCAAGGCGCACTTAAAACCTTTTTTTTGTACAAATATTTCTCAGCTTCACGTGCAATCGATGACGTAAGTATATTCATACACTTTGAGGGTGACTAAGCACATCAGTTGTTGTTTTTTAGGTCAATAATCGCCGATAAAAAGAATAGTGCAAGTAACCTTTTAGAGATTTCAGGGTATGGGAGGGGGTGGGGGGTGGGAGAGAACTTCTCAAAATGTTCAACAATGCATCAAGGTCAACTGGCTTCTAAAGAAATGCCTGCATCCCAGAATGCCACATTTCAGGAACTTTTTCTTTTTATCCGTTGAACCTCTCCCGCTGATTGGTCCTATTATTTTAAATTTTTAAAAGCTCGCAAATTTTGAAATGGATAATAAGGACGATTTTCTTTACGTGGACAGGAAAGAGATTTGCTTTATACGGAGAACTTGTATCCACAATATTGTATCCACAAATAATGTATAGGGCGTTTGCAATCCCGTGACAAAAAGCACGTGATTTGTGTTTACTTTGAGTAATGGTGTACAAGTAAATATGGCCGCTGTATTAATAAAGTTTCATATAGGCTCGAGCTTTTTTTAAATGATGTGTTGTGTTTTAAGTCTGATTAAGATTTAAGCTGTATTATGTATGTTAAATAAAATAGGCTATTTTATTATTATCATAGACATAGATCATAGACGATGTGAGCCTAATAGTGACTTGACTAGATAGCCTATTCACCAACAATATCACTTGACATCGTAGCCTAGCCTACTAAACATTAAAAGTGTAGGCCTATAAAGTGAAATTGAAAGTGTAAATAGGTCTAGCCGGCCCTAGCCTAATCACATTAATCAATTAATCTACAGTACTACTATTTACCTCCTTATTTTTGAGTAGGATTGCCAATATTCAGATGTGAATTTTGCATGATAAAGAAGTACTTCACTTTCACCACGTTACCTTTGTACCTCAAGTGGCTTCTTTATTTACACAAATACGTCACTAAATACCTAAGCCACGCCCACTAAGAACGCTCCATAAGCATTTATGCTATCCACAGTTTTATTATAGTATTTACTAATGCAGAATTACAAATACTCAAATAATAATACAGTATCGTCTAAATGAATACAGTACTACGACACTCTGTCCACAAATACAGTATTATAAAGTCTTTATCCACAAATACAATATCCACAAATACTGCGTTCACGGCAAATAATATGATGACAATAAAGTAAGTAAAGTACCCTTCGGGCCAAAGATCATAGGGCTGGTGAAGCAGCGTTCCCCAGTCTCTGTGGCCACGGCATACTAGGGTATGTGTGGCCAGCACAATGCCCAGCCGCCTTTACTTTACCCCAGATGACAATAAAAGGAAACATTTATTTAAAATTATTACTAGATGGAGTGGGGGTGGGGGTGGTGATTGTTAATATACCCCTCCCCCTCAGCCTTGTCGCAATATGTGCCAACAGACATAGCACACACACACAAATACTACAACAATAACGTCTGGTGATACAGAAGTCAGTTTTGAGAACCGTTGTCACCCACAGAATAGGTATACCTATTCTGTGTTGTCACCCATGTCTACTTGACCTACTTGGCAGGATGAGCAGCTGGATTCCGATGCTGACCCTGCGCCTCTCTCCTCCAGACACGCCCCGGATTGTGTCGTTGCCTACCCTGGTGTCCGCTGCCTGGGTCAGGCCGAGCTCAGCGATGACCAGGTCAACCTGTTGATTGTTTGTTTGTTTGGGAAGAAAGAAATGATGTTTTTGTTAAAGGCTACTGTAGAAGAGTAGGAAGTCGTTTTAATGGAGTTAGTTTTACTAAATATAAATGAGTTCAGACTCTAGACTACTCTAGAGTTTAATGTATTCTAATATTTCAATTATTTTCATAATTTAGTTTATCGTAAATATTTAGGTTTAGTTTGTTCTTATAATATATTTATAGTAAAAATGTTAAAGTAAAGCACCCTCCGAACTTTCTCTTCTCCTCCATTCCCATGGAATGTGAGGCCAAAGGTCACGGAAGCAAAAAAAAAGGTCTATTTGCTGAGAAACGGGGTGTATTTGTTTATTGGGTGTTTGAAAATATAAAAAAAGATTTGTCATTGCATAGATTACCATTTTTTGTGTACGTAGAACAGAGGCTGTTGTATTTTTGCTTAAGTTGCAAGTATATAGGCCTACTTAATTAAGGGCCAGTAGAGAATTCACAGTGATATAAACCTGAAACTTGAGTACTATTCTTTCAACTATCTTCACACAGACAGTCTGACAGATATATTGATTGGACTGATAGATTTAGGCTACGCATACATAGAACGATGATAAAATGCATAGATCAATTGATAAGTTTGATTTACCATTTTAGGAGATAAGCGAACAGGTGCACAAAGCCTATGTATGGAGGGTGGATGATTGGACAAATAGAGGT